>JAUBNZ010001462.1:0-11443 GCA_032355485.1 Bonnemaisonia californica | reverse complement strand
GTGTGCAACAAGAAAGAAAAAGACTGACTGGCAGCCATTGAGCTTACGAGTTGGGACGAAATGATTCACAGCCATCCATTTAAGTAAGGGGACGATTTTCCGGAACACTTGGGGTTGGCTATTGAACCTTTACACGTTCCGAGAGGTTGTTAAACAGTCGTGCGTACAGAGAGGAGCCAAGGAGGGGAGGGGATATAGCCCTGTGCTCTGATGAGTAGAGAGTTTTTGAGACGTCCCGATCGTTTCTGTTTCTCCAGTCAACACCCGAGACTACGTTTATCTGAAAGGGTTCCTTCTGCCGCCATGTTAATATGGGACAGGTTGAAATTCTCCTATCCCTTCTGACGGGAGAGATCGTTGAATTTATTTCGTGGAGCGAGAAGAATAACCCTGGCCAAATGTCTACAAATGCTACTAAACTCGTACACAGAATCTGCTTCCTCAAGTAGAATCCACTTGTTGTAGACGTCTAATTGTCTCACTTACCTTTTGTAGGCCCCGAAGTGCACATTTATAGATATGTCTACAAATTCTCATCGTGTTTCCAACAAATCTTCCATATTTTCTACAACACTACAAAACTCTAACACCGGCATATAGTTATTTATCATACTCAGAACAAACTCTCTGTGCGAACTCGCAATGCGTAACTTTATGTTTCCTGTAGTTGGCAGCGCTGCGAAGGCCGCTACGTCCTCTTAAAGTATCTGACGTCAGTATTTGTAGGATTCGCTCGTTTAAGTCTAGGCTTAAAAGCTTCTCACTCCAGCAGCTCGAGCAGAGTGCTTGAAGGCAGTTAGAACAACCTTGAAGTGTTTTGAGCCTTTACTCTTAATATTACGTTTTCCCTCCTTTGACTCATGTAGCGTCCAAGTTGATAGGACGCAATAAGTAGCAGCCAAAGGAACTCTGGTATGGTGCATGCCACTGTTCAGGATCCGCGCTTTATGCGTCCCATTGTTTTATCTTTCTGCCGCATCTCTTCGAAACATGGAGGATATCCTTCTCATGGTCACCGTTATATCGACATCTGACATACCGTTTGCAGTACCACTCCTGAGCACCACGCTTTTCCTATCCAGAGCTCTGCAGAACGCCCCGAATGTAGTCACTTGGTATGACCCGGTTCCGAAACATAGCATATAACTCTGTGCATAAGATATACCTCCTTAGCAGTAGAAGATAGTGAAATCGACTCCCTGACTTTGTGAAGTCTAGACACTACTGCAGAATTGTTGACCTGCATGCATCGTATCCTGGTTATAATTGAAAACCTTTCTTTTCCATGCACTTCGACCTCGCTAGTGTTCGTAGTTACCTTGATATAACATCAACATCTAACTTTCAAATTTACAGCTTACCCAGCTCGTGTCAGACGTTCCATCATGCAAGGGGAACTGGTTGCCACGACGGTTAGTTTCCCTTCTTAATGCTAGGCTGAGACTGTGGTAACTCGCAAAGCTATTAATGCATGAGGCTTGGGAGATTTGAAAAGCTCATAGTATTCGTTCCGCACATGTTTAGACCTCAGCCCAACCCACTGAAAAGCTGTAACTCGCACACTATCCAGTAAAAATGTATAGCTGTTACGGATTGACTCACAGATTGCTCAATCACATACCCCCCATACCAACGATACATGTGACCTTGCTCAGACCCAAAGTAGCGGCATGGTGCAGTACTTGTTACGGAGACCAGAGGTGGGCACAAGTTCTTGCAAAAAGCTCTGTGCTTCTCTGGTCTCACTAAAGGTTTTCTAAAGACACAGCAGGTCCATAGTTATCCCTCAGAGTAGTAGCAACCTGCACTGTACTAACTGAATTTATTGTCTTTCCCTCAGTTGCATAGACTCGAGTAACTCCGTCGGCATCCATGGCCACCAGCTACTCCTCAGGGCTATCAGCTAACATTGCACACAGTATGCTCTCCACGAGCCCAGTGGAACGCACGTGACATAATTTGAACTTGAAGGACTGGTCTCAAGCATAGCTGGACCTGCAAATGTCTTCTAAAGCCCCTTTGCTTGGGGAAAAGAAACTCAGTAGAGCTTGTAGAGTCTCCGGTTCATTCGTAGAGTTCTCTTTCATGCCAACTTTCGCCACCAATACTTTCATGACCCATGCGTGCAAGGAGGCTTCCGGAAGTTCCTGGAACAGTTTCTTACCCGTGTCCTCACTCTCTCGTCTTCGGTGAAAATCTCGTCCTCAGAACCAACTTCCAGGTCCATCACACAGATAGAAATGCCGTCCTTCAGCACATGAAAAGCCTCAACTATTTGGGATTTCGTAGCTCGAGCGTCCAGGCTGCCATTAAATGACCAAGCATGGCCTGCAGGTCTACCTTGGTTTGGGAACTGTTGCTTCTTGTGAGTATTGAAGTTAATTGAATGTTTTGAAGGCTGTGGTTCCTTTCCTTTGCAAGTTTAATTGATTTCTAGATTTGTAGCCTTAACTATACAACTGAAAACATCATTAAAGGCTCATTAAGGTTGATGTTAGGCAGTTCAGTAACGATTGATGAGAAGAAGAGTTTTGTAAGGAAGACATACGGTAAACAACAAGCCAGAAGGAGTTTCTTCCGGTGAGTCAGTAGCATGGACCAATTGGTACAAGGGTACTGTATGGTGGCAGAACCACACAGTAGCTATAGTGGTAACTTCAAGGTTCGCGCTTACGATGCAACCCAGGATCATGAAATACTGCAGCGTATATTACTGATAGGTATCGAAACTCCCCTACCGTGCCACAAAGGATTCTGTGCAATACCGAAGTAGCGGTATGGGCAACATTCCTCTGTCCAGTAGTTGTGCTTAATCTTACCAAGTACTTTGGCTCCTGGGTGCTAGAACTAGAGATTGGTTGTCATGAATGTCCAGTACTCCTGAAGCATGTCAGGGATATCTCCATTCATGACGTGAAACGGTTCCCAAGTAGGAACGTTGTAGTCGAAACCGCGCCCTTGTACATACACCTTGTAAAGTTCGGTAGCAGTGTCGAACCGTAGTCTGGTCATCGTTTCCACGAAGTTTAGAAGAGGAACATTATTCTTCACAGCGTCCAGTAGTTCTTTTGAGAAATTGAGTTGGGAGTCTGCTTAAATTTTGAGACGATTAGCATGGAATGTGGCCTGTGTCCGGTGATTAGATCTTTCTCCTTCAAAGATAAGCTCCGACACGGTGCGAATAACCCGGCGCGGGCTTTTCCATGATACACGGAGCTTTTGTCCGTCCATGGATTATCGTTTTACTCCGAGGACGTAGTCGCAAATATGAAAATTAACAACCTGCTCGTGAGTCTATTGATTGTGTCTTTTCACGGCGTCGTCGTGGCGTTTATTCCTTCGAAATTGAATTTCACGATGCATTTCATCAAGGGACTTGATCACGGTGTTGAATTTGATCAACCGTTGAGCCTTAAGAAAATGGATGCATCCTGCAGTACGTTTTAATGGAGGTAGAATAGTACGCAGGGGGTTGTCAGCTGGGAGCCCTGAGAATGCTGTGATTGGCGCCCTGTTGCCCAAGCTTGGGCGCTTGAAGTGGTTCAGAATACTCTGTACGAGTGGTAGTACTGTACGCCAGTCGCGTTCCGACAGGTGTAATTCTTTAATAAGTGCCCTGGTAGCACGGAGTACTTCCTTGTATACTTTCTCCACTGACCCATTCGACTGGAGGCAGAAAGGGGTAGTTAAATGATGGTTTGTATGTAGTTTTCAATTGATGGAAGCAATAAGTTTGTTCTTGAAGTGCGTTCCTCTGTCTGAGTTCCACGAAATCACGACTCCCAAAAGGAGAACCATTTCATCAAAACTTCTGAAGTTGTTTTGGCGTCCGCTGCAACGGAGGATTCCAGACAGATAAAAGATAATGCGACCTCTTTGACAATTAGTACATAAAGTTCGCCCGTATTGCTTGGACCCATGAATAAGAAATCAAAATTTATCAACTCGTTGGGATTATCTGCGTGTATTCCATGTGCAAGGGGTCTCGGAATCCGTTTACCACCAGTACTGACGATGCAGTGCAGAAACGTGTTGCAAAATGTGGTAACATCCGTGTGCATGTCTTGCCAAAAAAGTTCTCTTTGATGTTAGAAATTGCCGTGGATACACCCCTTCTGGCCACCCCTTCCGCAATGTCTGATTACGCAAAATGCGCAGCTGTAAAGGGTGCGCAGTTCGAGGGATCCATACAGCTAAAGATTCGTCTCTGAGAACTCCACTGCTGTCACCAGTAGTGATGTTATATACCTCTCTCTCAATTTCTTGGGATTGGATATCTTGCACGTCCTCCACAGAGGACCATGTGAACTCGGGATCGAGATATGGGGCAATTGGAATGATTATTAGCGCACTGAAACATCTATAAGTACCTTCTGTAGTGTCCTGGCTTTTTGGCGCCTCTCAGCTTGAGAGGAGGTCAACCCAGACGTTTTTCTCCTGCTATGTGTGCGATATAGTATTGAACGGCCGATAAAGCACGTTCCCAACTTTCCACCTGGTCACCCACATGGTTTTGTATTTTGGAGAAGGCAGAGGACGGATTAAAGATAAAAACCATAACTTTGGTGGTCCGAGAAGACCAGGAAACCTTTTGGTAGTAGTACCATGAATTTTAAACGCGTGGCGGATTCCACAATTGCTAATGATTCTTTTTCTGTCATGGACCTTCTTGAACTTGGTCGTTTGAAGGAGCCGGAGAGGAACGCTAAAGGCTGGTGGTGCTGGTCTTCGAAGGGCTGATCGCGTTCCTGTGGTGGGATTTGGGTGGGCATCTCTGACCAGTATAGGTCACTTGCGTCTTTAAAAAGACAGAGAATTGTTTTGGATCAGGGTGTGCCAAGGTAACTGATTATTCAATCGCTTGCTTTAATTCCTTAAATATGCGCATTTGAGAGACGTTCCAGGAGGTCTTGTCCAATTCAATTTTTGAATCTGCTATTTTTGTCCGAGCTCCTGCCAAGTCGAAAAATTCTTCTAAACAGCAGTGAGTGGAGCAGTTTGTTTGTTGAACTCTGGAATCGTGATGCGCTTCCATTTCGCCGCGAAAAAGAAATTTCTGCAGCGGGTCTCCAATAGGTGAGAGTTTCATGTCCTTCAAACCTTGCGGGCGCTTCGGATCCATTCGGATTCCTTCTTGACTGATGATCCGACCGTACTAGTTGGCTGACGTTAAGAAGAACTTGCACTTGGCGGTATGGAGCTTGATACCATGCTAGCGACAGATCACGACGAACGAATGTAGCTTTTCCAGTAGTGTACAAGCGTCGGTACAATGCAGCAATAGGTTATCTAGCCACTGCAGAAGGTCGTCACGTAAGGTAGAACATAGTTCGCTTACTGTACTCTGGAAATAAAACGTAGCGTTGGTTTGTCCATGCAGTACCCTTGATGGCGTGAAGACTCCATCTGGTGTTATGAAGCTTTCACATTCGCGAGAGTCCTTGTAAAGGGGCATTTTCCAATATCCATGAGTAAGGTCAATTGTAGCATAGGGTGTATCGCCGGCTAACTCCGCTGTCACGGCCTCAAGGTGCGGCATGGGCGAAGTGTACGGAACTGTTTGGTTGTTAACTGGTCGAAGGTCGGCTGTAAAAGGAAATCCTACGGGCCCTGGTTTCCGAACGATTAATGGGGCACAAGCCCATACACAGGAATTGTTCCGGGTAATTAGCCCCAATTTGAGAAATTCATCAACCTTCTCGCGGAGGAAAGCTGTTAGAGGTGTTGAATAGCGGCGTACTTTCACTCGTACCGGCTTCGCGTCCCGCTTCAATCTGATGACCATCGGGAGAACGTTGGCTGGTGAATCGGAACCCATCTTCGAACGGAAGATGCCGGAGCATCTCATGGAGTTCGGAGTGTAACTCGTCCGGTAGCCCATTCTTGAAAGCATCCTTGTGAATATCCGCTAGCAATAAAGCTGTATAACCAGGGTCTTCGTCACCAGCTACATGATCTTTGTCAATACAGATGGGTTCATCGTCAACCCCATCGCCGTAGAAAAGGCGTGAGGGTGTACTGTAGTCACCATCCATTTATGTATCTGAATCAGAATGCTGGGGAATGAAATCCGGATAAGGTTCAGGCCGTTCTTCTTCTCTATCGATTTTTCGAGGGGGGAATTCCAAATGTGCTACTTAACTGGCATAATTTGAAAGTAGGCGTCTTGCCAACTCGGATGGTTGCAGAGGAACTGGGATTTCAGGCTCTCCTTCTGCTGATTTCTCAAATCCGATGTGGGAGAATTCGATGTCGTGGAATGTGTCTCGTACTATCGGTAGGTGCTTTTCAATATCGAATCCCATAGCCAGTAGTAAAGGACGAGATAGCAGTACGTCAGACATGAGTTGTTTGAATACTAAGAACTCGACGTTAAGCAAACGGAAAGGGCCCACGTGGGTTTGCATTGCGACGAATATTCGGGCTTTTTTGTTGTTTTCAAAAATCATTTCATATTAAACATCTTCCTATCCTAGGGCCAGATTCATCTTGATGGATTTAGGCAGTGGCAATATTTGTACAAAAATTACTGTGTCTGCGCAGCTCTTCAGATGGTGTCCGCTGAGAGTTGAATGGTCAGCACCGTAGTCTCCATTAATTCTGACCGACACATGGTCTGCAAGAATTCCCATATATCGCCCTGGCTGCGTACTACTTGGTTGTCCAGAAACAAAGTTCTCAGGTACAGTACCGTTTGCAGTTGGATATTACCCAAGAGCTTCAATGGTACCCCTGGCCGGGCCGTTATCGTAGTACTCCTTCAGAAGGCTTTTGCGTTCTTCTGGAGAGGTCACATCGCAATCTTTGATTAAATGACGCCTCTTACACTTTGGAGTGTTCAAGCCAAAGGGAAGTTCCCTTTCTGCGGTGCTCGAAGAGGCCTTTTCCTTGACCTCACTTGGACTGGTCGCCCAAGAGCTGGTCGGTGTGCGGTTCGTTGAACCAGGCACAACTCCAGCCCGGTTTTTCCACAATGATACTGTACCAGAATTGTTCTTTCCATCCCTATTCCCATTTTGGCTTGTAGATCCCTTTGTAGTGTCGGCAGGCTTGGGTACGGGAGCAAACTTGACGGGGATAAATTTGTGGCAGGATACAGCTCCCATGAATACTTGCTTGTAGAATGAAATCAACTTTTTGCGAAGTTCACACTTCCCAAACTCGAGACCTGCCGCAATTTTGGCACTGAGAGCGTCAGTTTGAGCAGAGATATCATCTGCGTTATACCCAATTTGAGATGGGATTCAATGACATTGTTCGATTTTTTGGTACAAAGAAATGTTTTAAAGTCCATAAAAAGAGCCTCAATTCGCATTTCCGGGTCTGGGTCGTTGAGGTTCATGCGTACAGAGCTTTTTCAACGGTTTGTAGCTCTTTGACTGTCAATGAATCGAAATTGGCTTCTTCCTTGCTGTAGAGCCAGTCCTGGGGAACATTATCTTTCAGTTTGGATATGTCAGTTACATCTTCGAACTCCTCGAACTCTATCAAGGACACAAGCAAGTCTCGGTTGGAAGAAGCTTTGAGAGAGATTGGGATAATAGAACTTCCGGTAGCCTGGGAGTCGTTGATTCGCAGGAGATAGTTCTCTCGTACAAATAAGAAGATGCGGATGCATTTCTGTCCTGTTTTTCGGAGCTCGGGGTGAGGGATGGGTGTTAAGAAGTTCTATCCGGTCGTTGCACCCGTCAGTTGAGCCATAACAACGGATGTCAGTTCAAAACGGAGCTTTCAGTTATTAATGTTGCTTCTTGTGAGTATTTAAGTTAATTGAATGTGTTGAAGGCTGTGGTTCCTTGCCTTTGCAAGTTTAATTGATTTCTAGATTGTAGCCTTAACTATACAACTGAAAACATCATTAAAGGCTCATTAAGGTTGATGTTAGGCAGTTCAGTAGCGATCGATGAGAAGAAGAGTTTTGTAAGGAAGACATACGGTAAACAACAAGCCAGAAGGAGTTTCTTCCGGTGAGTCAGTAGCATGGACCAATTGGTACAAGGGTACTGTATGGTGGCAGAACCACACAGTAGCTATAGTGGTAACTTCAAGGTTCGCGCATACGATGCAACCCAGGATCATGAAATACTGCAGCGTATATTACTGATAGGTATCGAAACTCGCCTACCGTGCCACAAAGGAATCTATGCAATACTGAAGCGGTAAGTGCAACATGAACCTAGACTGCTTTTAGATCGAAACATGATTTGTTCCCCTATTTTCTGAGTAGAGGAGGGCCTCTGCATTCGCGCCTTTCTTATGTTTATAACTGAAATAACTTCCTCCCATTTAAACTCAATTAAATTCCTTACATAAAATGCAGCAGAAGAAATAACATTACTACGTGTCATGTGCACATTTCCTCGGAGGGCCTACGGCAGTCCGCCCAGACGGGGCTCATAGTTTTTACACATTGCAGTAATAAATCCGTGCGTAGTTGGGGAGGTAGACCTAAAAGCCCGTAGAACAAACCACACGGGGTCCTATGACAGGTTGTACTTTAGAATTGTAAGTTGTTCTAGAATTTCGTTATCAACAGATAAGCCCACATATTCACACCTCTTCTACTGATCCACTGAACGAGCCCCTCGTTCTTTAATACTGTCATCGTAGAAAGTCATTGCCATGTCCAACGTTGCGGTTGCAGCGTCGTGCCAAGACCTATCCCTTCAAGCAATGATAAAGAAACGAGACGGGAATAGTGTTATGTATCAGAGCAGGAAGGCGTCCAAAAAGGCTATCAAGGTACCCACATGCCTCTATCCGACGGAAATTAGATGCACGCCCTTCACCGTTTTTGTAAAGTGCAGTGTACACCACCCTGCAACCCATTTCGGAGATGTACATGCCCTTGTGACGCCTTGATATAGGCCCATCACCGAACACAAAGGGACACCACATATCGCGCTTATGTGTTCCAATCAAACTAGCACCTAGAGTCTCGGACAGCAACCCATAGTCTCCTTCGAAATATATCCACGGTCGGCCGCAAACTTTGCGTTGAACATAAGGCGCTAAGCCCCTGGTTTTGAAGCACCTTAAACCAACTGGACGCTCCGCTCTTAGGTATGAAGACGCTTCTCACCAGTTGTCGTGAAATGGCATGCCAAAAGAAGGGCGTCAAGGCTACACACCATACTGGGTGAGAAGGAGGGGTTCGGCCCGTGAGGAATGGACGCGCATTAACCAAGGGGCCGAGCCCCTTCTTTGTATTGATATTTTGTCGAAGATAGCTCATATATAAAAGACTACACGGGAGGCCATTAAATTATAGTCATCATCAAGTGACATTACAGTAGCGTTTTGTACGTACAGAAACTCATCGTTAATCGCCGATATCTCTGACTCTATTAGAGTTCTTAAAGGTGTTGCTCTGTTTACACTTTGTCGCCAGCCTGTACACAGTAATCATGCGTAGCCCTGCAAGACGATGAACCGCTTAAAAATCCCCTTACTTCATGATATCTTTCGGAGGAGCTACCTATTAGAAGTAACCTTTCTCCGCTTCATTGCAGCAGTGCTGGCGACTCGTTACAGGAGGCGCATAATATATGACTTACTAGCAATTCCACAGGTTTGTTTCTTCTAATGGTGGGCTTGGTGGTGCAGAGCCTTATTTGCGATGTAATTAAACTTCTCTAAAAGACAGTCTGTGAAAAAATATTTCAAACATGATAAAATACTTACGTGGCCTTCATCACGTCCTGTACAGGCACTGCTCCCGGCACCCGAACCGCTGTTGGATCGGTCTACGGCTCCCCCAACGGCCGCCGCGCTGAGTTTTGGCGTAGCCTCCAGGCCACCATCCGAACACTACAACGCGAAATCATAGACCGGGTGGTCGTGATGGGCGACCTTAACGAAACCTCGGCGACGGTGTGGCGCCCATTTGGCATTACACTCCGTCCAACAGCGCTCGACCGCCTCGCTCAGGACACTGGGCTCCGGTTTGGGAGCTACTCCCACACCCGTAGCCCTGCCACTCGGTGCTCCCGGCAAAGCGGACGTGCCACATCAGCTATTGACCACGCCATGGTGTCACACTGCCTCACTCCGCCAGGAGCCCGCCACCCGATCCGCCCTGTCGCCTCCGACGTATGGGATCATTTCCCCGTGCTCTCGTCCCTCAATGCCCCGCTCATGACCGTCCTCGACATTCCCCCTTCCCCAAGGATTGAGGAGTGTGACGGTGAAGTGGAGTGGGTGAAACCTAAACGTACCACTCCGCGGGCTCTCTGGAAGGACCCCAAAGCACCCAAGCCCATACACGACTGGAACAGGTTTGCCGCCCTGAGCACTGCCCCCGAATGGGGCAAATGGAGAGATTCCTTATTGGACTCCATGCTCACACCCTGCCTACCCAACCGCAGGATCAGCCTCGAAGACTCCGGGCCCCCATATACTGGGACACACCAGCCACCGAAGCGGGCAGGCGGAAGCGGCGAAGCACCTTCCAGAAGCTGCGCCAAGCCGCCTCCCGGTTCTACAAAGGCGCGTCCAGCCGAACGCCCACCACACGGGAACTAGGGACCCTACATGCTCTGTCTGCCGCATTCTCCGCAGCCGCGGAGGAATGCAGGAGACTCACCGCAGCTGCGAGGCGGGTTGCCTTCCAAACATTTATGGACACCATGCACTCTGACTACATCGCAGCTCCTGAAGAATTTTGGCGGGAGGCCAAACAGGCCGGCTTCTACTGCAAGGACCTAGTAGGGACCACAGGCAGCACCAACCTGGTTCTCGACCCATGCACCGGCCACCTGGCAGCGGGAAACACTGCACAACGAGTGTGGCGGGACCACTTCTGAACCCTCTCCTCGCCCTCGCACCACCCTCACAACACCCCGTGGTTGCGGCTCATCGAGCGGAGATGTGCGCCGTGTCCGCAGATTCTGCCGACCACTGAATACCTTTGATGGCCCATCGAGCTGTCTGAGCTCAATGCCGCCATTCAACCCCTCCCGCGCAACAAAGCCCCTGGGCCTGACGCAATCCCGTACGAAGCATTCCAGCTTCTGCCGGACTCAGACCCCCCACATGTGGCGAGGACCTCCCTTATCCAGACCCTGAACCGAATCTTACAGGCTGACGAGATCCCGCCTGAATGGCGCCAGAGTCTCCTGGTCCCAATCCCGAAGAAGAGCGGGGCCACCGGCCCTAATGACCACCGGGGGATCACCCTCATGTGCACCGGCCTGAAACTACTCCTCTCTATAATCGTTTCCAGGACCAAGAGCAACCTTGAAGAAAGCCACTTCTTTATCCCGGAGCAGCTTGGCTTCCGAGAGAGAAGGGAGTGCGCCGATCAATCGCTCGTGCTCCAAGAAGTCCTGCACCGCCGCCCGAACAACGGCCAATCCACGTTCCTTGGCTTCGTGGACATTCGCAAGGCCTACGACAGTGTCCCGCACGCCACCCTGCTTTACAAACTCCGGAGGGCAGGACT
>JAUBNZ010001461.1:0-11447 GCA_032355485.1 Bonnemaisonia californica | reverse complement strand
AGGGCCGCTCCAGACGAGGTTTTTCACTCGAATAGTCCCAGGGGTCACGCACACGCAACAGAAAGAACGGATGAGGGGCGACCGCCTTAGGATCAGAGTGAGGAATTCGTCAACGATAAGATGTGGTTAACAATGCAAGGTCACGGACCAAATCTGCGTCAAAGGGCCAACGAAATTAGTACAGGTCGCAATGCATTTCGTCGAGGACCGATGCCCGAAAAAGCGCAGGATTGCACCTCGCTTCCAAGGCATCGTAGCCACCCGCACGGGGATTGGTACGCTCCTGCATCTGTGGATCAATAGCTTCGAATCACAGACAATTGATGGGCCGCATCGGGCTCGCCTCGTCACACATATTTTGCCAGGTTGGGAACGCCCAGGAAGAGAATGACTAGCTGGAGTCGGAGAAACTCGGCACAGTTGCGGCCACGACGGACGACATCTCGGCCAAAGCAGGGTAAGAGGACAGCCCATGGCAGAACGAGAAAATAGTAAATCATTAATGACGCCGGAGGGAAACCTACAGCGGTCCTTAGTGACGATTCGGTTGACAGCCGAGAAGTTGCGCTCTGAATTAAAAAACGAAACAGGAGTAGAGTAGACTCTTAGAGCAACTTCCCTAAAATCCGGGAGGACTGTTCCTTTCGATAGCCACAATCGCCCCACCCCTAGATCATCAGAATGCATGAAATCCGCTGAATTATACTCTATATCATCACGTAGGTAATGTTCTAGCTCATCACCCCCCTGCCCGAAGAAGACGGGCAATCAAGAACACCCTCGAGTAAGAACTGTGCTCCAGTAGCGCCAACTGCATGTGGACGCCTCTCTGCCCTTCCGAGAACTTCGGAACGCTGCCTAACCTTCGTTCTACTCAGCATACACCGCAGCAGCGTCTCCGCTTTTCCGCGATAGATCTCGCGTTTCTCCGGGCTTGGTACACACAGGATAGATATCCTGCTACCCATAAACCGTGAACCTCGATGTCCAGTAACCACTCAAGCTTAATACAGCACATGTCCCGCGACATTTCTGTGCAAGAGGCCACCCCAGTGCTTTGCAGCCCAACTGTTGGCCTCATCGATATTTTCCTCTCCATTGCTTTTCGACAGTTCATCAGCATTGGGAGGAAGCGGTGTATTCTAGGCCTCTCAGAGGTTTCCATTTTGGTCTCCATATGTCTGATTGGCTCGAAGGCAATGCACACAGTCTCCAGAGGTGGAAAAGATATAGAATCAAATTTTGAAGTATCAATGAGCAGATTTCTTAAAGCCTCTTTCGCAGGATCACTATCCGAAATGTCAATAGCGTCGACCAGCTCTCCACCAAACAGTAAAAATCGCTCCACCACTGCGTGCATAGTCCCGAAAAAGAGTTTCAATCTCCTGCAACAGCCCGTTGTCCTGCTTCTGGTTTAAACCTGACTGTTTGAATATTCTTACAATCATCTTCCTAGCCGTCAGGTTCGGAAGCAAAGCACACAACCCGTTCTTAGCCCCTACTTTCCTCGGAGAGTGCCTTCTTCATAGCCGTTTTGAACTGATGGGATATACACCCCATCCAAACCTTAGAAAAGGAAACTTTTCTGCTTCTGCTCGATGGCAACACAACACACAGCATCGTTCTGGCACAATCAGTAACGAAGGTTAAATCTGCCAATAACGCATCAAACCCCAGCCCGAACCTCCTCCCCATAGAAATTTGAAGCAGTTGCCTGATCGATGCAGCAGACTCTGATCCGTCGGCTTATTCCAACAATAAAGCCATGCTCTCCAAATAAACCGTTGGTTTACCACTAATGACGTTGGAAGAAGCTATTAGGAAGTAGTGGATGAATAATTCTTAATAATTCCGCCCCTGTAGCTTCTATTTGAGCCCATCGCTACTTACCCCACCTCCTATTGCAATAACGTCTCTCAATAGGTGTGGTGTCGAAATGGATCCGCACACCTACACTCGCTGTTACAAACTGCTCGTGCAGATGGCATCATGTCATCAAAATGGACATGGATTGACGCTGTAGTCCGTTGTCCAAGTTCGAAGAATGCGCGCGCGAAGGCTCTCATTCCTGGGGATTCTGCGAAGTTGAATGGCATAAGAGAATGAATTAAGGTCGTCCCTGCCCCGTCTGCCAGAAGACGTTTCCCGCCCACACCAACTTTCTTTTCCACCACCAACAGAGCTTTACCCACAGCCCTGGTATGTAACTTTGTATGCTTGGTCAACGTTGTTACAGCTCCACGAGCGATGTCGAAAATCTTCAAAGCATTCTCAGCACCACAGGATCCTGAGCAGGCATACTTACATACTAACAATCCAGCGTCTATCCGTGTGCCCTTGCAACAGAGAAGGTCGTACGCAGCGCAGGCTGCCGAGCATAGACGGCCAGATATATTGTAGCTTGTGTGTGGTAAAAGAACGTAGCGACCAGTTTGGTATGAGAAGATGGCTTTCAACTCTTCCGTAGCGAAATCCTTGGAATACATTTCTTGCCGGGGGCTAGGTGAGGGTGTAGGAGGAGGGGAAGAGGGAGGAAAAGGACTGAATTCGATTACAGGGACTGCGGAACAGTCCCCAATCAGGCTTTCCTGGTTTTAGTGGCCAGGGAATTCCATCTGCCGGACATGGCGAGTGCGATGTGCGTGGAAGGAGTGGAGCAGGAGAGAAAAGGCTGTTCGTCGGAAAACTAGATAGTAGCGTCTATCTGGCATGGACTATCGATATAAAGAATAGATCAGGCATCTTATACACCGTGCATGTGTCTCAGGCCCGTTGTTCTTTGATCAAATTCAGCAAGGGCGCGCGCTTCAATTTTGGCCGTTACCTTACTTTCCTTGCCCTTGGAAACTTTTCCAAAAACAGAAAAACTAAATGTAATGAATGCATTTGGCCAACGTTCCCTTGGTGCCAAATCCTCGGATAACAGCCAGAAAGCAAGGCGAACGAAAGTTAGCTTCCTGCTTAAAACATAGATTCTTCCATTTTCTATTCAGCACCCTTATTCAGAGACGACCACAACACCAATTATCATAACCTCAAATGATATTTTAAATTATTTTACGGGGTGTATTCGTCCATTTGATTTCATCGGACTGGGAGGACCCTTCATCTACTTTTTAGGTTCCTTTTAGGGTACCGAAGTTATCATACCTCCTTTACCCCTACCTCCGCTCACTTTGTCCGGGACACACGATTTTCCCTAGTAATGCATTCCTAGACGGAGCAGAAGCCGAACAGGAAAACATCAACTGCTGAGCGGACCAAGCGTCAAAATCTGCACAGTGTGGTTCAGAAAAAGTGGACCGTTTCACGACGGAACGCTAGTGTGAGACGGTTACATCGAGCGCAGGGTAAGTATATTTGTTTAAGGTATCGTGTAGTTTGACCGTAAAACCCTTACACGAGCATCTACCAGTAAGTTATTTTCAAAGTCATGCCATCATATGGCCGCCTATATACAAGAATAGACCAGAGTGGTGCGGTCCTGCCCAAATTTTAACTCCTTTTTTCGAAGCCGAGCATGCTCACTGCCTGCTGGGCCCGACCTCTAATCCTCATCCAATCGACTGGGGAATGCTTTCCCTCTGGGAAAACGGTCATTGCAGCTACCGCGTTAGGAGCCCAGATCTCTCCTTTCACATGAATCCCTATTGGGATACCCATTTCGATAATCCCAAAAAATCTGAAGTTATTTCATGCGGTTGCAGACGATATCACGAAGACGCTACGGATGAAGACCTCTCGTCTTCATATGAAGAGGTTACCAGGATCAAGCAAGGTCATGGATAGGATGAGGCCTTCCTCGAAGACAAACTGCAAGGTTTGGAACTCCGGCGTTCCAACTTGTTCACCAATCGCGACTTGGTGAACTACTACATCAAGGGAATCCAAAAAAGAATCCGTTCCAATTTGAGTATGGTGCCTTGGAAGGCCTATTAGAAGGACCTGACAGCCGTGAAGAGAATCGACAATGCATAGAGGAATACGTTCTGCGCCGCTAAGGGCGGGGATTGTTCCAAGATCTTCCTCACCAGAGAGGGAACCCGAAGAACAAGGCCTTGATGGTGTTCCAACTTAAGAGAAACAGGACCCCTTCAACGGATACTTCCTCGAAAGTTGGCTTTAGTGACCAGAATTATGAACCCAACAATAGTTTTCTGGTACTACAACCTACCAGGCATGGCTTTAGTGGACCACCGTCGAATTCAACAGAGACAACCAAAACCGAAAGGGTGGAGGTTTTGGGTTGCGATTCCCACCCCCAGATTGACTCCCCCACAAGAGGAGCTTGCCTCCACCATGTTACTTACCGGACTTATTTCGAGGTCGTGCTTGGGATTTCGCAAACCAAGCCACCAACTCTGTAATTTTCCTTCCTTGCCATCTGCAAAGAGGGCCTTATTCGCCATACATGAACTGCATGTAACAGCAGCAACCTGAAGCGTGCTTCTCCGCTAACAGAGGCGTAGTGAGTACAACCATGGGGGTCGTGGTAGTTCTCTCGGCCAAGCAGGTGGGGTATTTTCAATAAGTGGAGCTTCACCAAAGATCGTCAAGAGGAAAGAAGATGAGATGCGACCACAGAATCAAGTGGTTAGACTTGTAGGAGAAGATCAAGGCCTACCCGAGGATCTTCTGAATGACCCCTACAACTCAGAGGCGTCAGGTGCCAGGTGGAAGCAAAAGGATGATAACCGCCGATGATAACCGCCGATAACATCATCGTCAAATTCCTCCTTGTAAAACTAACGAGGGGAGTGTACAGGCGCCGCGCTCTCCAGAGGTGCCAAGACGCCCGAAGCGGGTTTCCAATAACCAGAAGGTTCGTCGCCCAAGGAGGAGGGGACGATTCTCTTTACATGAGATACTGTAGATAGCAGGCAACCTCCAACAACATCGTTACCGAGGGCCCTCACTACAGTAGGCCAGCTGAAGAGGAAGCTATTTTCTGTAATGGAAAACACTTATTAAGCGTTGAGAGGGTCTCTCCGGATGTCCACTAAAGACTTTACACCCAACAGGATAATGATAGAATACGGATGCGGACCTGCAATCATCAATCAATCACATTTGCTAACTAGTTGGTGGCATTATGAGGATCCTCTCGTCGAGGATTCAGGGTTAGCAGACGCCGATAATAAGCCTCTATTCAGTACGGAGATGCCAAAGTTACGAGTTTACATGGGAGGAAAAACTGTTCGCTTACGATTCTTTGTAGCCCCCAACCTAGCTGCCCCTCCTATTTCAGGGGCAGCGCATCTTGATCAGTATATTCTCCGTATATACCCTATGGACCAATTCATGGACGTTAGCCATAGAAGCACCCTAGCTATTCTATCCACCTATAATCTAATGGGGAGGCAGAATGTTGAGCTCACCGAGTTTGCAAAACAAAACGACAAGGAGCCACGTCTCATTGAGGTAGACCATGCTATTCAAAATATCCGCCTAATCAAAGGCATGAAAGTTCCTTTGGAACTGCAAAGGTAGTTCCCGTTTCTTGCTAGGAAAGAGGTATATGTCATCTCGAAATTAAGAATACCCTTCAAGACCAACACTGGGTGAAGATAGCTAATGAGGTTAGCAAAGTAACACCACAGAAGGAAATCAGCATAATCTTGGCGACCTTTGGAAAGAATTGCTTCCATCTGCCGAGAGGGACTATCAATGGGTACACGCAGCGCAGTCAGCTCGCATTACTAACTCCATTCCATATAGAAATTGGAAGCCGCCAGGGAAGGGTGGCGGATGAATTCCCCCAAAATAAAAATTCGAGAAAAAAGAAGGCCTCACAAAGAGAGGTCCGATTGCTGCTGCCCACTGCCACACCCTCACATACAGAGGAATTTGATGATCCTTGAGCAGAGAAGGAAAATGACGAGCTAACATTGTTGATTGGAGATGAGGAGCACCCTCTACAAGAAGAGGAGCTTGTGGTGAAGGCCGCGACGGAGTCGGAAAAGGTGGTATGACCCCTGCCAATGGGCGCAACCACAGAAGATGATCCATCTGAAGGTACGTATTGGAAGGATGGGCTCAACCAAGAGCATTTGGATGAAGTGATCAAGGAGAAAGTCCTCTAAACCTTAGAGAAGCACAAGAAAATATGGGATGGATCCCTTGCAGCCATAAAAAGCACTATAAACCGGATCCGAACGGACTTACCAAAACACTCCAGCTAAACGACTCTCTTACAGGATGGGGCCCTCCACAGGAATCTGCAGCGGAAGAACTAAAAAGAGATGCTCAAGAAGGGCTTCGTTGAGCCGGCTGCAGATAAGTGGGCGAGTCCGGTTGTTTTGGTGCCCAACAAGGATGAGAAAATGAGAATTGGGGTCGAATACCAGAAGTTGCACAATCAGACCATTTCAGAAGTATACCCATTACGGAGAATGGACGGTTTTATCGAATCGCTTGGTGATACGAGAATCTTTACCAAACTGGACTGCATCAGTGATTACTAGCAGATCCCAGTGGCTGAGCATGACAAGGATAAGACCACATTAAAGTTCAACTGTGGGGCATGTAGGTTTACCCGTCTTCCATTCGGATTAAAGACTGCGGCCGTAACTTCCAGTGGGCGCTCAATTTGATCCCCTCTGGCGATATATGGCAGTCCTGTCTCATCTATCTTGATGATGTAATCGTCTTCTCTCCCTAAACTGAAGAGCATTTCGAACAAGTAAATAAGGTCTTGAATCAACTGAGGAATACTGGAGTTACCCTTAACCCTGTACATGCAAGTTCATTCAACAGAAGTTACACTATGTGGGCCATTTGATTCTTCCCGGAAAGATGGCCGTTGCAGAAGAAAGCACGAAGTCTATTTGCTGAGCCACGTTTCCACTAAACCCAACTCAAATGCACTTCTTATTGGGAAGCGCCAACGTCTTCCGGCGTTTCGTGAAGGACTCTTCAGCCAAAGCAAGAGCGCTGAACGAGATATTGAAGAAGTAAGAACTTTCTAAACTAGGAAAGTAAGTTCCAACGGAGGACCAAGTAGTGGAATTCGGCGACCTCAAAGAATTCTTCTTGAAGGTATCGATACTTGCTCTCCATAAGGTGAGAAATCCTTAATCGCTCGATACGGATGCGTGGTCGTACCACTTCGGATGTGTTCTACTGCAAGAACAAGACAACAAGGAGTTTTTAGCAGTTGGCTGGTGGTCACGTGCTTTGAAATCAGTGGAGATTTCTTACTCGTACTCTGACAGGTAATGTTTACCCGTGGTCCGGGCGATGAACAAATTGAGACCTCGAGCGGAAACGACTAAGTTCACGGTAAGTGCGGACCATCAAGCCTTACTTAGGCTTAAGAATGCTGTTGACCCCACAGATCTTCTAGTCCAGTGGAGGCTAACGCCGGCAGAGTACGATTATGATATATTCTATAGGGCCGGAAGAGTGCGTGAATTCCCAGATGCAATGTCACAAGTACCCACGGAGGGGTTAGACTCGACGCCCCTCGAAGACGATATACCATATGTAAGCATAAAAACCTCCTCACGTAGAGAGGAGGACATGGTGTAAGAAGAGGAAGAAGGTCCCGAATCTTCCAACCCATGCAGGGCTCGCCACAGAGGCGAGCGAGATTTTCAAAAGGGGATTCAATCTTCCTAACCCCTCCAGGACCACCGACGTTCGAACCCATTCAACTGGGTGAATGACTGCGAGAACAGGCTCCCGATGACTTCTGAAATCAGATTGTGAACCATCAGTCACCATAGACTGACTTCAGTTTATTCGAAGATTAACACGGATTTCTGCGCTGAGGATGCACCTCGATGGAGTGACAAAAATAGTGGTAAATTTGCAATTGAGGCTGCGGCTGTTGGAAATGTGCCCTCGTAGCGTATTGGCCGGAATCCAAGGCCAAACGCTAACGTACGACACGATGAGGCTCCCGTACCACTGGCCGCAAATGACCGCAGGTATAGCGGGCAAATTCCGGAACTGCTCCACTTGCACGATGAAAAGGATGCATCTTAGGAAGAGGACAAACCAGATGACATCGTTCCCAGCGATGAGGCTGCTGGAGGAATTGGCCATTGATATTTTACGTCGGTTATTAGAAACGGACAAAAGTAACCGACACCTCCTGGTGATGTCAGGTAAGTTTACGAAACTAACAGAATTGGTACTAAAAAAGACCTTCACCGCCTATCATGTGGCCGTGGCATTTTTTACCCATCGAGTGATCACATGTGGACCACCTAAGACACCCTTCTCTTGGACAACTGGTCACAGTTAGCCTCCCGTCCCTTCCACTCAGTGTGCCTTCTGTGAGGCAAACATAATATTTTCACCTAAACATATCATCCCTAGACGAATGGGCAAATATGGAGATTCAATAGAACGTTCCTCTCGATGGTGAGGAACTACATAGACGAAAACCGAACTGATTGGGACACATATGAAAATGTGTTATTGTTCGCATGTTACACCCACGTACAAAGGACTGTGTAACTGGAGAGACAGCGTTCGACTTGATCCTTACTCCAATTCTACCGAACTTTTCTCTCCACCATTCGGTGAGGAAGAGGCCTCAATCGGAGGCCACAAAAAGGGTGAATGTTTTCAAGACTGTCCTCATGTAAAGAGGGCGCCAGAGGGTAAGCAATGAAATCACAGGCGCGGTGCAAGCACGAATTCGACGGTGGCATCAAGGAAAGTATCAACTATATCGCATTATGGGACTTTGTGAACAAGAGTAATCGAATTCAAAGCTGGTTCCTATTACATAAGGACCCTTCCGTATGATGAAGGTGGGGAAATACACTTTGTGCATCAACAGAGATGGAATATCGGAAAAGGTCAATAAGGGCCGAATCACGGCAGCCCCATCTCCATCCCTTGGAGAAGTTACTCCACTCAAACAGGAAAGCAATATTGCCCCTCCAACCGGGGAGGATGTTAATATACTATAGGAAGAAGACGTAGGCACACATCACCAAGAAGAAGGCCAGGAAGGAAACGCTTGGGATGAAGAGGAGTATGTGGTTGGGAAGATTCTCCGTCGTCAAGTACATGATGACACGGATCAGTAGGAATGGTGCCTCATGATGTCGGAAGCGTACACAGATCCTACATGGAACTTGCCACAACAGGAACCGGTTCAAATGAATATTCGCTACTAGAAACCAGTAAAGAGAGGCGCGAGACGTGCCACACGCATGGGTACACCATGAGGTATGATAAACTCTCTAGGAGAGGTGACCAAGGACTATCAACGGGAGTTGGTAGTGCCATTAACAGGAGCCCAGTGATTCACGAATGTCAACCCATCTCGCTTGACGTAAACACCAAGCAAGGTGTGGACTTCAGAGGGAGGAAACCGTACGAAAGCCAGAGCTTTTTAATCGGAGAGGAAGAGGTTATCGGTATGCAAGCCCGGACCTGCTCAAGCGTAGCTCACCCTGCATCGGGGAGGCATATCACGCCGGTAAGCCAGTATTCTCTTCTTTGGAGGGGATTGAGACAGGTATGGAAAAGAAGGGAATCAAATCAGAGTCTCTGGAAGAATTAGTGAACATTAAACCCCTCAAGGGTAGAGGTGTTCCATAATCTCCGAAGAGAAAGACAAGTTGCAGTCCAGCCAGTGCGAAGAAAAAAGGGCAAAGCTCGTTTCACACCACGCCAAGTCGGAAAAAAGGTAAGGCCACCTTGAAGAGAAACTGGTTAGTCGACCGCAACGCTGGCGTCACCTCATAATAGAGGGTTATTGAACAGCCACCTCAACGGGAGAGCTGAGCCACAGGTCCAAACATAAGCACGGAAAAATGGGAATAACCTGCCTAATACCACGCCAGGTGTGAAGAAATAGGGATGCTGCCTGGAAGAAGTCAGACAACGCGTGTACGGGAACTCCCCGTATCGGAGAGGGACCGCAAGTTCTAAAGATGAAAGAATGGGGACCTCAACGAAGAGTTCCAGGACTTTTGGGGAAATAGGGACGCTGCGCGGGAGAAGAGTCATATACCACGACTCAAGTACCGCCTCCCAGTAGAAGGGTACCACAAATCCCCCTCCAAAAACGAGGAGGACGAAGAAAATGCGCCTGTTGTACCGCAATGAGAATGGATTGTACTGTATTGTCGCCAAAATGGATAGGTGAAGATAGGAAGCAATACATACATCCGGTCGTGACGGGAGGGCGCGCAGGTGAAAGAGATGCCGGTGTCGTGTAGGTAGGGCGGTATGGCGTTAATGAAGGAGACTCAAGAGAGAGACTCAGAATATCGGGAAGCCACTTCACCAGTGTAGTGCGAAGGAGAATTCACTTCAACCTTAGAGGGGCGCAAGTTGGGAGGAATTCGTAGATGGAAGCAAGTCAAGTGAGAGGATCGATGAAGGGGATATGGTAACATCCACCAATATCGGTGAATGTGGCCGAACACATGCCCCGGCTGACGGGTATCGGTGAGAGGGTTAGCTTCCAAAATTCCGAAATTAAGGAATTAATTAGAAATCTAATAACCGAACCGAAGATGGGTAACTTCCAAACTTCCGTATTGTTAAAGATTTTAGCTAGTAGCGCAACGTTTTGGAAACAGCTCCACTGGAGCCTGCCACGTGTGCGGACGGTGCAGACTCATTGGCTCGACAACACCCACAGAAAAGTGTACGTCGCGAATTTTGCTCCAGCACTTCATCTGAGAGGGAAAGACTAGTGAAACTCCTCAAAATAGAGGGGCATCGACAAGGGTTCCACCGAAGGCGTCCTATATCTGCTAAAATTCACCAGTCACTAGAGGTGACGCGAACATATGGAACTCCTCACCAAAGTGAGTGCGAGGGAATAAGTCAAACTCCTCACTAAGGAGGCAGAGCCGATGGGATCGAGCAGTTAAACACACATCCCAAAAGAAGTGCAAAAAGAGCCGCTCAAAGATGAGGGTCACATTACCATCGATGTTTCGTAAGCCCACATACAAAATCGAAGCCACCTCAAGATATTAGAGTTGACCCAGGGGTTCGCCAGCTGCGAATAAATCTCACCATAGAGGTAGAATAAGTACCTACGTGCGTATCACCTCACTATAAAGGGCATCGATTGGGACACACCTCAAGGTAGAGTAGTACTTAAAATGCGCAACATCTTGAGGACACCTCACTATAGAGCTGAATTATCCATCGCAACGTCCCGAAGTAACCTCTCCATTGAGGTGAGCTAATAAGCGACAACATCGGGTTATCAACTCACAGTAGAAATGAGTCATTGGACGCAATTGTAGTACCCAGCCACATGCGGCTGGGGATACTGGGCCCCGCACCGTGGTAACCTCAGAGGTGCACGGCGCAGGGTAAGACCCGACGGTTACGTTCCTGTTTTGCACCGGGCGTTTCCGGGCGAACGTTATATTATTTATTTTTTCCACGGACACACGTGCACCTTACAGTGCACGTGTGCCCGGATCGGGGACTTACAGGCCGGATCGGTACGGACT
>JAUBNZ010001460.1:0-11453 GCA_032355485.1 Bonnemaisonia californica | reverse complement strand
CTGGATGCTGCGCTGTTGCTTTCCGACGCTAGGACGCAGGCGGTGTTTCGTCCTGATCATGATGTTGTTGCGGCTGCGAAGGAGCTTGCGGCCTTGCGGAGGAGGGAGACTGTTTTGTATTTGCAGGAAATCGTCCGTGCTGCTCTGCTTGCTCCGAAGGATATGCACTCACAGAATGGCGACGACTTTCTTACGGCCTTGCTTCGGGAGCGTGATGCACTCGTTGTCGAACATAACGTTTTTACCAACATCGCTAGACGTCTTTCTGCTGCCTTCACTTCTACCGATTCTTTGCAGAATGCTCCGAACAGAATGAGTTTACATCCGGGCGAATCTGCCCTCCTCGCTGAGCTTCTCTTCCTTCTCGCCTATACGGTCCAGCTCTCTAGTGTGGAGGCTCTTGCCCTCCGTGATCTCCTTAAGGAAGCGGAAAACATATATGCGCGCGTCTTGGCCGTGGAAACCCCCGCGGGAAGACCAATGCCCAATGCGTTAATGCACCCTTCAAATGTTGCAGAGAAGAAGCTTTCCGCCTCCTTCATTCATCATCCCTCAGAGACCATGTCCCCAAATCTTGTCGAAATCGAAAGTGTACGCAACTTACTTCTTTTAGCATGGTCCTGCGCCTTGGATCGCTCAAGATATCAAGACGTCTTTGACCCCAGGACTGGCATGTCCGGCGTCAACCTGTTACTTAAAGATGACAATTTCACCCCTCGAACCAACAATACCCCCAAGCTATTGGACAACGAGGACGACAAAGTGCAAAATATGCCTAAAAGTATTGCTGCCGCCGAGCTCTGCGGTGCACTGTTTCGCCTTGCAGTCGCCACTCCAAATGAGGAGGATGCGCTAACCACCGCTCTTCGCGTCTGTGCCTTTGGAGGTGCCCTATCTTTTCTGTCTGAAGACCTTCCAAACTGGATAGGGAAGGGTGCGGGGTCTCTATCTCCAGATACTGACCTCTACGCAGACGTGTTGGAAGACCTGGCTCTGGACGTATCTGAAGCCCCAAATCTTTCTGTCTCTCTTATTCAGTTCACACAAAACGAAGTGCTTGCCGCTGCTTCTGAGGCAGCATATGCTTCCTTCGACAACATGCCATCCGCGGGACCTACAGCTCTCCGAAATATGGCCCAAGCACCGCCTCCGTCGCGAAGGTTATCGATATCCGGTAGCCCAATTCCAAGTCCGCCTGGACACCCTCAGAGTACAGGCTTGCGGGGAAGACCCCCAAAGCCACCTGGGCCCCGAAGCTCTCGTTCGTTCCTTGGTGGTGAAAATGGCCTTGACGTAGGTGGAGCAAGTGCAGGGGGCTCGATGGGTGCATTGGGAAATAAGTCAGGATCCACTCAGAAGACTGAGCCCACGATTGCTGGCAATTCCAAGAGTAGTCGTTCGAAAGGCGGCAATTTAGTAGGTTCTCTGGCCAAATTTGTTGCACGCGCAGTCGAGTTGGCGCCTTCGAAGCTCTCTGTTGACTCTATTGGCGGTGGGCTTCGGTATTGGTATGGAATCGGATCTTCAAATGCTGGTCTCATTCCTCGAATTGGAGACGCAGTCCTGGACTTGTGGGATGCCTCTATGAGAAATCCTTACGCTGCTGGAGGTGTTGGTGAGGTCTTTTTGGATGCACTGAAAGGTTTCCTTCTACTTCTAGCCTGTACTTCAAGTAAGCAGGGATCGCCAGCACATGCTGGAGCTGCACTGCGCTATCTTTGCGAAGCTGGGCATCCTGTTGTGTCGCTGGAACGGGCATCAAGGGCGCTGTCTTACTTTCATGAATTGCTCAGTACACCATCAACACCGCGGGGGGCGGTGCTGCCTGAGTCGGAAGTGGATGCCCTATGCGGCATAACTGACGTCATCGCAAGAGCAGTGGATGTTTTGCGCCCGCAGTGTGGCGTGGCGCCAATACTCGGTGAACTAGGGAATGATCTCGCAATACGAGCTGCGTCTCTGGCCATTCATGATGTCACACCGGTATTGAAGTCATCTTTGCTACGCACAATGTCTGCTCTTGACGACCGCAGAGCTATAGCATTGTTTTTGGAGAATGTGTCAAGCGACAAATGTAGTCCTTTGCGGCGATTAATCAGAGGAAAAGAAGCGGACACAGGATGCTACGAAGTTACTATCAGCGTTTTAGAGTTAGTAACCTCGTGTACCTTATGGCGTATGGACGAGTACCCAGAAGCAGCTGTCGAATCAATTGCGACGTGGTTTGCGACTGAGGAGATACTAACATATTGGAGTCGTCGAAAATATACGTTCGAAGCGCAGCGCTGGCGTGTAGTCCGCTTGGCGGCGTCACTGATCAGCAAAGCTGTACATAAATGCCCGGCAAGCGAGCGATCATTTCGAGTGATTGCGCGTCTTTTAACACCTGCGCCGGGTACGGGAGCGGCTTCTTACGCACTCCGGGCTCTCATATGTGCTTCCGGCCTGATGCGTACTACTGGGGAGGTCGGTAATTCTCCAGCAATGGCATCTCCACCCACAAACCGTGACGAGAATGCCTGGATAAGCCTATATCACATTTCGGGCAGAAACTCTCTCATCCACGCCGCTGACCACGGTCTCGGAGAGGCGTATCGTGAAATGCAGGGAGCAGCCACTGCCTGTGCTCAAATCATTACGATGATAATAGGGGTACCATCCGGAAGGATCTCCGTTCCTGGTGTTGTAGTTGCTCCGGCAAGTGAACTTCTTCCTGGAGAAGTGAGAGCAATAAGTGCTGCTGCCTCCTTGGTTTTTGCAGTTAACGGATTTGTTCCTTCACTCTATAGAGCTGGTTACAATCCCAGCGTTTGCACTGCCGTACTTGCTATGTTAGCGCGGGCAACGCTGGAGTCGACATTGATTGCAGGAATACTGGCTCGTGATCCAACTGGGAACAATGGTGCAGCGATGGTGTTCCGCTCATCACTCGCCGATATAGTCTCACGGTACAAGGAAGACATAATCGAATGTCAGGAAAGTGATGAAACCCAAAACATCACACAACATGAAGGTCAGCCCACACCGGATCCCCCCATTATGCATTCTGCACTTCGAATCGTTGAGTCGAGCCTTGGTGTCGATGGTGGAAGTCCGGCTGGCATGTTTTTGCTAGGCTTGCAACTAGATGCTGCGGGACACTATTCCTCAGCAGAATACGGCGTTCTCGGAGCGCTTGTTGAACTTGTCGCCTTCTCCCATGATTCGTTTGGGAGAATCGACAATAAGGGCCGCGCAACAGCGGCAACGTTCTTGGAAAGGTTAGCAGCGAACACGGTGCAGAGAACATCCATCGCCGTTCTGGAACATATCAGAGATGTTGGAAGTGATGCAAGCGTTCGAGGTGGTGGGTTTGCGGATGAGATGTTATTCAGAATACTTGAAGCTGTTGGTAGTGGGGACTCTCTTTATGCATCATCTGGAATAGACTGGGCTGCATTGGGAGAACTGTTGGCGGCATGCATGAGCCTAAGCGCATTACAAGTGCGAATCTTCCCAGATCACGAAGTGAAGAGGTGCATTTCGACTGCCAGTGCGGGAATGGACGATCAAAATTTGGGAAGCATTCCTTCCGGTAATGCTGGGGTTCCTCCTTCCCCTCTTGATTTGCTACGCCTGCTTTCCTTTATTGCAAGTTGCGGTAACACGCAGGTAGCTTTCGAAGCATTGCGAAAATGGCAACACCTACTTGTTGCCAGACTTGGCGTTCATGATCGCAACAGTGGATACTCATCGGTTGCATTGCTCTTCGAACTTAGCAGCCTTCTTCTTGAAGCTCTGGCGGGCCCTGACAAAGGAAGCGATCTCAGCGGTCTGGTGAAGAAGGATGGAGGTGAAGTGGCTTCTATGGCTGTTCTCCTTTGCATTAAAAGAATGAAAGAATGCGACAACCAGTACGAACCGGGATCTGAAGAGAGCATTGGTGATTCTCGTTGTACTGCACTTCTAGCAGGCGTCGTTAGGGCTCTTGCGGGAGTCTCTGGGGTCAGTGCGGACGCATCTCGCGCTCGCACATCTCTATATGCTTGCCTCCTAATTTGTGGGACACTGGCAAATGGTAGAATTCCGGCGGACACCATGGCAAGAACGTTCGGGGGTCGTATTGGACCTCGTTTGGTCAGCGGAACTGAAGCTGTCATAGGTGCCGCTTGTTCCGATGCAGTTTCGGGTCCCACGGCTGCCACCAAGGCAGTCGCCATGGCTGCCGCATCGATGACAACAGTCCTGGATCCATCCCGAGCTATATCTGCGCTTGGGGCTCAAAATCGGTTGAGAAGAGTCGTGTCTGCGTCTTTATCAAATCCAGAATCTTGTGAGCTAATTTCTGCAGCATGTAAGAGATCTGAGAATACAGAAGATGGGAATGGCACGGAAGACGCCAGAGAACGAGCAGCTAATGTCGTCGCGGAGGCTGCTCTTTCGCTCATTCACTCTGTCGCTTCGGCGGGGCAAGGAGCCCGGATAATTGCTGATGCTGGGTGTATTGAGGCTGCCTCGGTACTTTTGAAGGCACTTGAATCCGGGCGCATCTTGTACTACAGGGATAGGGAGCTTGACAGCACCCACGACCGTCGCAGCTCACGACCGAAAATGAGAGCGGAACCGTACGAAAGCCCTTCGGATCCATTAAGTGAGAATATGGTAGACAGCGATGGGAGAAGCGGCCGTGAGAAGAGGGTTGCCCTAGTTGGTGTTGTAACTGGTGCAATAGCAGCAGCTGTTGCCTGTGCCGAAAATGCCGTTGTTGAGGGGGCTCTTGTAGCACTTGAGCACGGTGAGATCGTGTTTACAGACTTGCTCCGCTCTCTTCGTTCTTCCAGGATTGAACATCTCTCCGCACTCAGTGCTCTTGCAATGATAATTTCTCGAATCCCATACGAGATGTTGACAGTGGGAAGGTCCCCTATTCAATTAAGGAGCTCGTTGGCTGGTGTGATTGGTATAGTCATCCCACCAGTATCAAAATACCATCAGCTGGGATCAACGGGGTCGCTTCTGAGTTCAAGGGTCAGCGCAAGGCGCCCCGAAACCCCCAAGGAAGCCCGTAGGATGCGTGTCAGTCATCCAGAAGGAGGTTCTCTATTTGAGAGAGACGTGATGCAGGCTAGAGCATCATGTGTTCAAAACGTTTTTGCTGCTCTAAGATGTCCATCGGGTCTGGACCGTCTTTTCGAACCGGCGCTCACTGACAAAAGAAGCGCTGGCGATGGCAGCCCCCAGCTAAATGTAGGAAATGGTAGGTCGAACAATTCGCAACCTCTGGGGAAGTTGTCAGAAGTACTGAGAATTTGTCGCGCCGCCCTAAAAGAAGCACAGAGGTCAGCAGAGGAAAGTATGCAAGTCGATGCAAGGGTTGCAACGGAAAGTGGAACATCGATATCATCTCGTCGGGTCAATGAAATGGCAGAATACTGCCAGGAAGAATTTGGTATAGCACCTGAACGTCTTTCGGGACTCGTTGCACTAGAATGTATGGTGAAGGGGTCATTGATATCAAGAAGGCATGCGGACAACTGTTTAAGCATATTCGAAAGCAGTCTCTTCATTCTACGGGAGTATGTGCGTACTGCTCGAGACTCTGCTCGCCAAACGCAGGGATTTGTACGCAAGTCTAGAGAAGTAGGTGGGCATATGGAGGAGGTTATGGAACGGCCAGTGTTTTCTGGTAGGGAGGCGGAATATTTGTTCGAAGACGCAAAGAACGTTCTACTTCCAGTTTGTAAGGAGGTTGAGAGTATGTCTACTGGTGTATGGGGTACACGTGATTCATCATTCTCAAAACAACTGAGTCGCCAGATCCGGACGGCGTGCACTGGTCGGAACTAGAAACAGAACAGTTGATTATGTCTGAGGTTCATATCTACTCGGTGTGTCAAAGAAATGATGATTTTTTCGTGACATGGCAAGCAGGTTTAGGGAGGCTCTTATCCTTCCCAATGTACACAAGGTAGACTAAACAAAAGTACAAGTTCACGATTCATTTTGTCTGCGTTTAACAATTGGATGATCTTTACTTCAACACGTCAAGTACACGGGCAAAACTATGGGCAATAAAAGTATAAGAATGTATTGCGTGAGAACACAGCTGAGAAGTTGGGTAGATGGCATCATGAAGAGCAGCAATAGCCAATCTCATCAAGTAACACTCATTCCTATACAGTATTTATGGGACATGTACATGATACTGCTTAACCTGGCTTCCGGACGGTCCGTGTAGCTCAAGCTGGTGCGAAACTGTCATTCAAATCGGCGCTATTGAAGAAGGAAGCGTCTGTAAAGACTAGAGAAGCGTGCACGGGTCGGGAACGGGCCTGTGGTATGCCTATTAACACAGCATTAACCACATCATGAGCAGCCATATTGTAAATGCGATAGGCGATACTTGGGGTATTCACAATAAACTACCGAAGGGTAGCAAGCAAAACCTAATTGTATAACAAGGTGAACGTGTGTACATGCGTACGCATGCTACGTATGAATCCCATCTGTGCCGTACCCGGACAAATACTGAGCTCAAACAGCGCCAGACACCCAAAATAGGAGGCGATGCCTCAGCTTCAGTTATAGATATCGAACTAATCCCAATTGTACTCTATCTTCAAGGCAGCCTGTTGTACGACGGCGTACCATTATTTAAGCAACTGTTGTTTATTTAGCACAGTGTATCGTACCCACTACTCTTCCATTCAATTCGTGTTTCCATAAACGTATTTGGATGGGATACATGCTGATCTAGTGCTGCATGTTTCAAAAGCTCACCACCATCGGTGCGTCCCCTAAGCAAGCTGTTGCATTCCGGCCTCGCCCTTTATGCGTCATATAGAAGGCTTCATTAGAGTCAAGTCTTCATAAGGGACGGAGCTGGTGCGCTCTTACAGTATCACACACTAAATTGTTTATCAAGGCCACAACGTGGCCGTAATGGGTGGGAAAAAGTGCTATTGTTTGCACATTTTAACTTCCTGTGCATGAACCAGGTTGCACGCAACGTCACCCGCAAGCAAGGATCCGATCGCGGCAAGCCAGTTGGCAGGCTATGAAAGCTTTGGCATGACCTAACGAGGTATCGTGATCTGTTGCTGCCAACATCACATGATGATTACCTCATCTGCTGTCCCGTGATGACTACCCTTCGGTAGATATGACTGGGCCAATTTGGCAGCACAAAAAAAGCCCAACAAATTTGATCACCTTGCCACTGCACCATCTTCATCAAAATGTAATGCTGAGCCTGTGCCAGTGACTCCCATGACGTTGCGATCTGATAACCCACCTGCGCTTTCTGTAGAAAAGCTACTTCTTCCTTTTGGATTATCGCGCTATCTGCCCTTCCGATCTCTCATCCGCACCTCTCCCCCATTACTCGCTCATCCATTACACTCGTGAATTGAAGCGCACCTTGTATCCGTAGACGTACTCCAATTTCCAGCTCCCAGCATGGCGCGCAAGAAGATCCGTGAGTACGACGGCAAGCGTATCATCGCCCGTCATGTCGGAGGCACCAAGGGCATCAAGCTTTGTGGCTCGGGTAAGACAGCCAAGGCGGGCGTATGCCGCGCTGCGCAAGTAGCATCAAAGGACATACAGTCTTCAACGTCCGTTCCGACCTTCTACTCCAAATTGGCCGCCGAACATCCTTGGCTGCTCAGCACCAAGCTCGTCGTCAAGCCGGACATGTTGTTTGGGAAGCGTGGGAAGAACAACCTCGTGCTTCTCAATGCCGATTACAAAGCGGCTCAGTCCTTTATCGCCAAAAGAATGGGCAACGAGATCGATGTGTCTGGCGTCAAGGGAACGCTCACCACCTTCATCATCGAGCCGTTTGTACCTCACAAAGATGAGTACTATCTTTCCATTCAGACCACTCGTGAGGGCGACCAGCTCAGTTTTGGAGCATGCGGTGGTGTTGAAATCGAGGATAATTGGGATAAGGTGCACACTGTCGTCATTCCGTGTGGTGAGCCCGAAGCGAGAGTTGTACTGGATCCTAAGCAGCACATTGTCCCATTGCTGACCGATAAGCAAATCCCCAAACAGAATAAGGAAACGCTTGCAGCCTTTATCATAGCTTGCTATGAAACATATGCAGAGCTTGACATGACGCTGTTGGAAATGAACCCCCTCGCTGTTGATGAGGAAGGCCTTCCAGCTATCCTGGACTCTCGTGTCGAACTGGACAGTTACGCTTCATTCAAAAACGGTAAGCTCTGGGGTCCCAATCTGGATTTCCCAGAACCATGGGGACGGGAGAAGTGCGAAGAAGAACGCATCGTGCAGGCCATGGATGATAAGTCGAGTGCCTCGCTGAAACTAAGCGTCCTCAACCCTGAGGGCCGTATGTGGACCATGGTAGCTGGCGGCGGCGCGTCCGTCATTTATGCGGATCAGGTTGTGCAATTGGGATTCGGCGATGAACTCGGAAACTACGCAGAATATTCTGGAAATCCGAAAGAGCAGGAGACGTACATGTATGCGCGCACGCTGTTGAACCTTGTGACGCGCAATCCGGACGGGCAGCGTCGGGCATTGCTGTGTGGAGGTGGTGTGGCGAACTTTAGTGATATTGCTGCCACCTTGGGAGGTCTGCAACAAGCGCTCACAGACTTCCACGGCAAGCTGCAGATGGCCAAGGTGAAGGTGTTTGTTCGCAGGGGAGGCCCTAATTATAAGGCTGGGTTGCAGCTCATGCGAGATCTTGGTAACAACCTAGACATCCCGATTGAAGTTTATGGTCCGGAAGCAAACATGACTCAAATTGTTTCGCTTGGAATCAGATGGATCAAGGAAGGGTACTAGTTGGTGGAACTGTTTGCTGGCTTGATGGTGTGTGGACTTTTGAAACGAGCTGTGACCACACGGAGATGCGCTAGATAAAATGAAATTCGCGATGTAGTTTGTTAGAGTCGACGGAAGGATATCCAACGACTTGGCATTACATTAGCGGAACATGTTGGGGACATATAATGTCACATCAATGAGCACAGCGCTTGCGAAATAACAGCCTACAAAACCTATCAGTGCTTGCGTATGTGGCGATGATAACGGGGCGGGGATGGTATCATGCGCGCGCCGGCTTTCGTACAGCATGTACATGATAAATAGACCAGCTTCCATATTCAAACTTAATGATGTGAAACCTGCCATGATCTTAAGGACGCCAGTCGGGTTGGAGAGAGCCGTGAGCAGCACGACAGAAAAATAGAAAACATATTTGCAGCCTCTATTGACATTGTAGCTGATCTTAGAGTCACGCCGTGACTGGCTGCGCGCCTCGCCATCCACGTAGTGCTTCATACCGACTGACATCACAAGGAAAGATACTGTGACGCTAACAGCAATAAACGTATTGACTAGCAAAGCAACAAGCCCATTCCACCGCCCACCGCGCGCGTTGAGCACATCTATGAGCGGCACGGTACTGATAAGACCGTTGATATTCGCGTCAGCAAGCGTGGCATTAGAGGAAGAGACACGCAATTGGGAATGCATGTTGATCAGGGATGTTATCAGCGAGTTAGCGGGGTGGACCAGATCAACGGCAGCTTTTTGTGAAATGTCAGCACTCGTCTGTGGGACGCAAAGAAGAACGGCGATACTCCAGGCGATATTCAGTACATAGCAGATGACGACGGCTGAGATGCTTGCTGCGCGATACGCGAAGACAAAAGCGGCGTCCAACGGCTGTTCAGAAGCACCCACGGCCTTTTTGACGCTGTCAAGACAGGATTGGAACGTAACGGGCATGAGATTGATAACACCGCTTAGAGCGAGGGTACCCATGAGAAAGGGTTCCACAAGAATGGCAATCGCCCAGTCATCATGCACCTCGCTTCGGATTGTAAGACCGCTTGCCAACGTAAGGAAGACGAGTATTGTTAGTAAGATGCCCTTACCTGCCGTTCCCCAGGTGAGAAGTGGCAGCAGGATGTTTAGGGCGAAGATGACAGCACAGGCTAGTATGACGACGAAAAGTACAGGGCCTACCAGGCGGGGCAAATGCGATAGTGATGGGAAGAGGGCTGTATAAGCTTGAGGACCCGCCAGGGCATACGCTGTGAGGATGAAGAGGAAATGGGCAAGAACGAGGAAATTGAAGACGACACGCAAATGGGCATTTGGGATGAAATGGATGCCAAGGGAATGTAAGGAGGGAGGATGGTTGTGCTCGGGCATATTTTCGACAGGATGGCCATCGGATTGATCTTCGTCGTAACTGGGAAGTGAAGAGTACTCATGGGAGGTTTGGTATGCATCTGGGCCGGTGTCAGCAGCCACGTCGCAGCGGGAGGGACGAAAATGAGCACGTTGCAAAATTTCCGTCATGGCCAATACAACTCCGATCTGTGCGATGAGCGTGATGGTGAAGGACAGGAAGAAGGGGCGCAGACCGGAGGCATGGAGCGAGACCGGTAGGCCTAGAATGCCAGTGCCGAGAATGGTGGCGACTGAGACAGCGGCGGTCTGGATGAGCATTGGCCAGGAGGGGCGCATGTTGTAGGTAGGGCTGGAAAATGCTAGCGCATTTCGAGGGCGCTTGAAGTAGAGCTGTAGGGAGCTGCGGCCTGTTGGGCGGTTCACAGCTGCTTGTGAAATGATTTGGGTAACGGGCTGAATGACGGGAACAAGCCGAAGGGCACCATAAGCCGAAAGGGAATGGGTCACATTAGTTGTGCGGGCGCAGGGTGGCTTGATAGGCCGTACAAGAGCGGGAAAGCAAAGCTTTTGAAAGAGCTCTACTCTGAGGGTATGCCTAACAGTAGTACCCTTTTATGGTACAGAGCAAGGGTACTGTTACATTACAGTAAATTTCCTTCGTACAACGCACCCTTCGTATGAAGGTGTCCGTACAGGGGTACCTTGTACGAAGGGCAGGTCATTGGAAGGAAATTAAATTTCCGTAAATTCTGGACTACCCTTCGATGGGTACTCCCAGTCACAAATTGTCATCTGCAGCCGAGACAGGAGACAGTCAAAGTGAAAGGCAGCCGGGCAAAATGAGCAGCACCTCCAAATTTTAACCGCAAAGCACTTAAAATGGCAATGTGTCATACTTTAACACACCCGACAGCATGGAGGCGCAAACGAAACGCCCCATGCAAGCGCCAATCCAACTGACCAGCTGTCAAACAAGCAGCGTGTCGTCACGCGTCAGCGGCAACGCAGCTCAGCTGCTCACTTCCTCAGCTCCACCTTGCCTCTTCGCTTACATACTTTCTTTCCTCTCCAATCCATCCGACCGCTCCATCTCCCACCCGACACTGCAAACCCACCGCCCCGACACATCGCCCGTCGCCCGTCCCCTTATAACCTGCCGCAGCTCGCGCTCGCTCCAGCTCCATCACCGCCGCATCCCGCACACCGCCGCACCGCCTCCCGCCCCCCCTCCCCCCCTCTCATCACCCTCTCCTTTTCCCAGAATGGCTTTTCCAGCTACTCCAGCTGTGTCCTCACCC
>JAUBNZ010001459.1:0-11455 GCA_032355485.1 Bonnemaisonia californica | reverse complement strand
GCTCTAGATCTACTATCTCGAGCTGCAGAGAGTCATAGGCTCCAAATCAATGGCTTTGCGCTAACAGCCAATGACAGAGACGTTTCAGAGGAATACGACTCAGATAGTCCGATTATGGACAGTTTCTACGACAACAAGGGTGCAAGTGCCATACGTGATATGGTAAACTTAACTCCATCCGAGTTTTCAGATGTGTGGTGCAAAGTGAACGATCATGTCTTGTCCCACTGGAACGTCGGAAGGGGCAGAAAACCTCCGCATATGCCGAAATATGTCTTTTTCATCACGTTTACAGTTCTGAAGCATGCATGTAATTGGGATTTTCTGGGTAAAATGTTCAAAATGAAGGAACCGCCTTTGAGAGGCTGATAATGGGTTTCATCAAAGTCATCTGCCCAAATCTCGTGATGCATTGTGTGGACAATATTGACGTGAAACATCCCATGCATACTATGCAGCGAAGCGGGAGAGTGTTCCGAAAGTTCCCTTTCTGTTGATATGCTACAGATGTCACATTTCAACAGTGCAACCGTCTTTCAGGTAACATCTAGGAGAGGAAGGCATATTTCAGCGGCAAGCTCCGTTTATACGGCCTCAAAACAGATTTACCTGTCAATTCGCGTGGAATGGCCGTGGGATATACCAAACATCACCCTGGAGCCGTGGCAGACATTGATATATTCTATAAAAATATTGAATATCACAAGAATGCCACAGAAATTGAATTGGGTGGGTTGGAAGATGATGGATTACTGTCGGAGCGCCATCCAGGGTACTACAGAATCCTTCCTGACAAAGGATACCAAGTTGCAGCTGAGACTGTTCCTGTCGTCCATCCTAAGAAAAAGTCTGCCAACTTTTCACTGTCAGATGAGGACAAGCAATACAACAAGGAAGTTTGGAGTGACAGGATCATTGTGGAGAATTACTTTGGCCGAATGTGTACGTTATGGGGGATGACGTCTCATAAGTATCGCTGGAGTCAGGCTAACTATGAACTATTCTTCAGGATGTGTCTAAGCTTGACAAACGCCCACATTTCGTACAATCCACTTCGTGATCGTGACGCCACATTCTACCGTGGGGTCGAAGCTCGTCTGGAAGATATAGCTGAGCAGACTCGTGGTCGGCGCGTGCAGTCGCAGGCGGTGTACAGAGATAATAGGAGGCGAAGGCTGACTGAAGACTTCGAACTGGAGAGAGGGGCAGGCTGTCCTGACATAATTCGACCAGGTCGCGCATCTGATAATTAGCTCTACATAGGATTACGATAAGTAGTAGTACATCGCTTGTAAACATTTTTGCTTTATTTTCGGTCTGTTAAGGAGTTCATAGGACACGTATCCTCTATTTTACACTTCTTTTCGAATTCGTACATTTAGTTAAGAATAAAGGTTTGGGAATGGGTGGAAGAAATAATGACAGGCTGTCTGATTTTTTCGACCTTGGAGAACGAGCTGGCTGTCCTGACATAATTGGAAACGTCCATGCATCGGGAAATTTACTCTGCAAAGGCTATAGATAACTAACTAGTATATATTGTCTACAAAATGTTTTCGTTTGATACTCGATCTATTAAGGCGTTCGCAGGACACGTATCCTCCATTTTGACTTCCTTCTCGAATTCCGAATTCCTACACCAAATTACCTAGTATAATGTACGTATCTGTGGAAAAATATACAATTTGATGATATGCATTCATTGCGGTAGCTGAGTTCAGAAAGTAACAATTAGTTTTTCTTCGTACTGTAAGAGAGTTAATAGTGCGCTAGAATCAAGTTTTGAGAAGATCTATGCATGGCGATTGGATCGAACTTTGTCCCACTCACAAATTTCACCCTCCAGTACAAATCATCCTTATGACAGCAATTACCCAAGATCCTACCATTTGTGGGGTTGGAATTCCGGACCTCAGTTGAGACGTTCAATTAACTTATTGGTCGGGAATACATTGGAATCATTTGTAATTTATAAGATGAAAGTAGTGTACAGTGGTTCCACTTCTCAAATTGATATTACAGTACAAACCTGCACCATAATTGACCTTACAGCCCTTAGCTGCACTTGTTCCAATCATTTATGATAACATGAATGTAGTGTCCTATAGGATGTACATTTCTTTTTTGATTACTGGCGTAGTGCTCTGAACGCCGACCGTCCCCTCCGCAGTACCTCAGTCAACTGCATCATTTCTCATCTTAGAGCATCTCTACCGCGGATCTACTTGCTGTTCTAATGACAATTTTTCAGCTCCAATAGAAAACCGATACTCTGCCGCACAGTTTCTATTCTATTCGGAAAAATTATCAATAGAATAGAGCATGATGTGGGTCTACTGAGCCCACCGTTAGACCCATATCGTGCTCTATTCTTTCGAATAGAACTGACACGAAGTCCAACCGGATTGGCTAGTGGGGTAGTTGCGCTTTTGAGATTTGCCTTCCTGCCAAAGTACACATTATTGCCAACCCTCCGAAGCATATGCATTGCAACGCCGTGACAACAGCTCCTCCATCTGTTGTTCCCCTCCTTGAACAAAACCATCGGTCCTTCGAACAAATATGTTTTCGCCTTCGACTTCCCTTTAAAAACGGTCGAACAATGTGCAGGGCATCCTAAAACGCCATTCAAAAGACGTGTCGGAGTATGAAGGGCACGGCCCAAAGTAATCGCGAATGAGGCGATGCAATGCGGCATCAAAGTCGCGGTTGAGGTTTCCCAGCTTGCCCTTTTTTTGACCCCTTTTGCGTGTGATTACTCATTTTACCTGCCAAAACGGGCATTATTCGAGTGGTGACAAGGTACGACAATGCCTCGTCGTCGCTGGAGTCCGAGAAGAAGCAGGGGGAGGCGAGTTGCTGGTTTGAGGTATTATCATGGTTCAGCCTTGATGCGAACGTGCCCAGTGGTGCTGAACGGATAGAAACACCGCGGTAGAGTTGCGCTTCGATTCTATTTCAACAATTCTACTGGGAAATAGAGCAATAGATCTACCCAATATAAGATGGACACTGGGCCAACAAAATTCCTTTAGAGAAGCGAATAGAGTGATTGGGTAGAGGTGTTCTTAACAAATTTTCATTTATTCCGTCATCCGCTCCGAAAGGACGATATTTCCTATTTCTCTTTCGATGCATTTATGATGAAAGGAACGAACTGTACTGGCTACCCGCAGTACATTCACTAATGTTTCCAGTACTTACCTAGTACCCATACTGTCAGCGGCCAATTCCATAGCAGCAGTGTCCACCTATCAGCTTTTCATATTACTCCACGTATTTGAGTTAAGTATTGTTTATTGCATAAATTTGATTTATCTGCTCATTTATTGAATGAGTTCGGAATCTACTCAATAATATTGATATTTTATATATTATATTCCTTCATTCTAACTCTTCTAGCAGTCACATAATCATTTTTTGCAAGACTGAGTTATTATGGAGGCAATAGAAGGGCTACTGTAGTGATTTAAATTGAATAGAATTGTTGGCAGGGGAAAATGGAAGTACTGTATTCTGGGGATTGGTTTAATGTGAGGAATGTTTCAAAACTTCCCATGCCTGCATATTTGCTTGACATAAGGTATATGCATACTGTGTCTTCCCATGTGCCAGACTGAAATAGAATATGAAAGTAACAATAATTGAAATTCAGGATTCTGCGCGGCAGTATAATCGGGAGCCTCCGCTCCTTCCCAGGGAGGGATAATCAGATGACTAGAGGCAGAAGGCGCACGAGGTTGCAGGCTTTCTAGCCCTGCATCTTACCAGATGGGCTCTGATAATAAACTGGGTTACCCCTCAGGGCGTCGTCGAGTTTACTGTAGATAGTGTGCTCTATATATATACTTTTGCTGTAGGATACAGAACACAACACAACTCACCTAAACGTAGTTCAGCATAAGGCAGGTTGCCCTGATCTACAGTCGAATACAAAAATATATCCTCCTACGGCCAATAATATTACTCAATATCCAACCCGAGATTGTTCGATTGACAGGTACGAATGTGACATCGATGGTCGCTATATTATCACTGACATAGCGAAATGAAGCCAATATTTGCTCTCGGCTGCGCCTCGAGGCAAATAAGCATCTACTCAGGCCAGTATCAGAACTCCTAGCCGGTGGACAACCCACACTTACGAAATCTCTGGGTATTTGCGTATTACCTTGATCTTCGCGCAGATACTGAGTATCTGCGTTTGGGGTCTATTAAGGGTACTATTTGATATGTTTATTTTGGACAGTGGCCGATGTCCTGATGCACTGTAGCCGTCCGCGATCACTCACAGGAAATGGTGTGTTACTCCAATTATGACACAAGAATTTGTATGGCACATAATAGATGAAAAATCCCATTTCGGTATCCCTTTCTTCTTTTTTTTGTAGGACGCATCGGTTGTAGTAGAGCATAGCTCAAGCCAAAACTTGCGGCAAATTTCACACCACCATCATCCGATTCGTATTTGTTCTGACTCCAATCTTTTGAGCAAGTAATCTCGTTTGTGTTTACTCTGTTGTAAGTTTTATCTTTCTACTGTGGATTTATTGTTGCTCTTCAGTACTCCTACCGAGTTCAGCTTTGTGTGGTAGTGTAGATAGATACTACAAAGTGCAGTGGGGAGATTGGTTGTGTGAAGTATTACATGTAATAGGCGGGGAGTCTCTCTCGTAGTGTAAGATGAATACCGATTATTATTTGCATACAAGAAGTATCTTGAGACATTTCTTGTCGGTACAGTAGGTAAGGTATTCAATGTATGGGAACATTAAGAGGTAATGTCCTGGTGAGTCCGAAGGTACCAAGCTGTCCATCTAACACAATCGCTCTGGTTTATGCGTTATATTTTGCAGGTATATAGGCTGGGTATAGCGATTGGAGTAGGCGAGTGCCAGAGTTTGATCCAGGAAAGTTTCCACTGTCGCCTTCTTCCTTTGGTTGTACCTTGCGAAATTCGAACATCACTGCTAAAAACAGTTCACTACTTCGATAGAAACTCTGAGACGTGCTGCACTTGACACGGGTGAGGTAGGAAGCCCTTTCGAAGCTCTGAAAATGGTGAGGATATGTCGTTGTACTTATGTAGTTACTAAAGGAGCAAGGGGACTGGCTGGAGGGCTATATGTGAAGATAAAGAGAGACCTACGAACGCTAAGAGAGCGATACAGGCCTGGAAAAGTAGATATCGATCTTCAATTGGGCTTCGCAGTTGTGAATATGGAGGGAAGCTTCGGTTTTATATATGCAATGTTCTTGGGATGAATGAAGAACTGGGAGAAAGCAATTAAGGTTCTGATTTGCAACGTCGAAATCGTACTAAGGATATCACTCTGGGTAATATGAATACTGAACGACTGGATATACGAGACTCATTCGAATTAGAGTTTTTTGCCTATCGTATGTTTAATCAAGTCATGTTTTTGACCTTATAGAAGCTCATACTATACATTCGCTGTGTTATTTGAACCAGAAACATGGTCGGAAATCCCAAGAGGTTCCGAGGAGAGCAGAAATTAGGGTCCAAAGAGAACGCAAAGGTCTCTTTTTGTTCTTTGGGAATGAATGCAAATGGAAAGAGTATAAGAGGAGAGCCTTACCTGCTTCCGCATCTTCCGCAGAAAATATGAAAGAAAACGTTTTTTCTGACTCTATACTTGAATATACGGAAAGGAAACTATCTAGAAAGAACCTTTGGGAATCTATGCATGTTAAGAACGTTTACATGTGATAACTCAGGGTAAACGTTCCATAGAACCCAGTGCTTTAATATTGAATCTGCAACGTATTGTTGATCGCATGGTAGTAACGTGGATTGGTTTCCTACGCGATTGTTACTCCATTTTTGAAACGGAAGGGGAATGTAGAGCCCGTTGATCACTACTAAGACGGAGGGATGGCTGACTGAGTTCCCCTTTCTCAGGAGGAACAGCAGACCAGGCCCCTTTTATAGACTTAGCTAGCACTCAAACCACTACAAAACAACCTGCTAGAGCCCATCCTCTACCAGGATGTTAGAACGCTCTAGGCGCACTGTGGAAGACACTAAACCCGGACTAGAAGCATCCATCAGCGCCTTAGACTCTTCTCCGAGCTGTGTACAGAAATACTGTGCTATCGCAGTAATTCCTAGAACCATGTAGAAAGTATCTAACTAATCCACGCATACGAATTACAACAGTTACCCTACATTAACTGTTACATTGTTCCCACCTATTCCTATTGACGACCTCGTCAATGGTACTGTGGGAGAATTGCATGTTCCAGGATGTATTCGTGCCACACTCCTGTAACGGTCCCATCTCTGTCCACGAAGTCTTTCGTTCGCTGCCACATTGCATCATGCAATGGAGCACCTTTCATCAACGTAAGAAACTGAAAGCCTCTTCCATGACGAAAATGACTCAAGATCTTGTCAACCATTTCTCCGTTTCCTTCCACAGCTGGCACAGGTTCTGGTCGTTGCTCGATCTCATGAGCAATTTCGGAAGGCTGTTCCTCGAACGGAGTTTAATGTACGACATGTACAACCGGATGGATCCTGAAATGACTCGGAAGATCCAACCTTACAGCGTTCCGTCCAATCAGCTCTTTCAATTCAAACGGACCAAACCTCTTAGCTGTCAACTTTTCACTCTCCTGTGACCTGGAGTATGCATCTTTGAACAGACTCTTGTTGATACACAACTTTGAACCGACGCGATACTCTGGAATTCTGTACCTTGGAAATGATTCCGCAGCCTGTCTCGCCTTTGAAACTTTGTACGGGAACTGGGCATCTTCCAAGGAACACTTCAATTTTCGTTTGAAGTCATCAACAGTTTTTACAGGTACTTCTGTTCCTGATATGAATTCTAGCGGCGACTTTGGAATCCAGCCCAAGTCGAGCTCAAAAGGCGACATACCAAGATCCTCAGAGATCGAAGATTTGTACGCAAATTCAGCTGCAGGCAAAAGTTCATCCCAGTCGTTCTGATTATATGATCAATAACATCGAAGGTAATTCTCCACCATTCGAATCATTATTTCAGATGCTCCATCAGTTTGTGGATAACGACTCGACGACGTATTCAAGCGAATTCCACTAAGCTTCATCAATCGCCTCCAGAACTAAAAGGTGAACTTGCTATCGCGATCGGAGACAATTCTGTCAGGAAGACTATGGAGTTTGAAAATATTAGCAAAGAACGCATCAGCTGCATCAACTGCAGTATATGTCATTCTGCTCTTCACAAAATGAACTCTCCTGGTGAACCTGTCCACCCATGTGGTAATTGCATCACAGCCGCCTTTTTTCATCGGCAGCTTCACAATGAAGTCTGCAGCAAGCGATCCCCACCTCCTGTCTGGCATTTCAAGCGACAGTGGTTCGGCAAGCTTCTTCTATGTGGAATCCTTGAACTGCTGGCACTTCATGCACCCAGCAACGTACTTGTTCACATCTCTCGCTTCGTGTCTCGAGTCTAAGTTGCTCAACCTAGACAAGGTTTTCGTGAACTTGAAATGAACACCAAGTTGCGAATCGCGAGCAATCTGCAGCACTCCAGGAACCGATTTCCGCTGGACACAAAGCTTTCCGTTGGACAGAAGCCTCTTTCCTTCTCTCTTGAACACCGGAATCAGCATTTCAGCATTTCCGTTTTGTTCTTCTCTTTTGGCTCATCAGGCCAATCTCCATCCATAGATTTCACAATGGGGCCGAAGAACGGATCCTCTTCATATCCAGTGATCACATCATACGGCACTTCAATGTCGTTCACTAGAGGATATTCTTCTGCATGCGGCGCCCTTGAAAGCGTATCTCCAAGAACATGGATCTTTTCTGGCTTCAAGGTAATCGGAAACACTCCGAAAATACCGATAGTCTCTATCCATCTAGCTTCTCTCCTGCTGAGTATTGGCTTACTGAAAAAGTACTTCAGAACTTGGTTATCCGTGATTATATCAAAGGTAAAAACTTCAAGGTAACAGCGGAATATTTGAAGGAACTTAACCAACGCTAGAAGTTCTCTACCATTCGCCGTGTAGTTTTTCTTAGCAGAGGATAGCTTCTTCCAGTAGAATGATATGACTCTTTCCTGCCCATTCTCATCCAATTGGGTCAACGTTTCGCCAACTGCATTTTGAGAGGCATCAACGTGTCCCCTGAATTGCTTCTCCCAGTCTGGAGCAATGATAATAGGGGCACTCGTTGTTGCATTCGTTAGCTTAACAAAAGATTCGTTACCCCGTTCATCCAACTTTTGCATTCCACGATATTTCTTCGTCAGATCGGTAAATGGAAATGCAATTTTTGCGACTTTAGGAATGAACCTGCGGAAGAACTGCAATAGCCCAAGGAAACTGCGCAGATCCGTCAACAAATCTGGTTTCAGCCATGTTCTTCGGATTTCGACCTTCGATGGATTCAATCCGATTCCATTCTCACCAATGAGGAGGCTCAAGAAGTCTATTTCGTCCTTCTTGAAATCACATTTATTTGGAGACACATGCAACTTGTTCTCTTTCAACCTAGAAAGAACGGTCTCCAAATGAAGATAATGCCTTTCCTTTTCCTTACTGAAGACTAGCAGATCATCAATGTACACGACCAGAAAGTCGTAGTACAATCATGGAAGATCTGGTTCATCAGGGATTGAAAAGTACCCGGTGCATTGCAAGCTCCCATAGGCATCACGAGATATTCAAACTGTCCGTACTTCGTATTGAAGGCAGTTTTCTCGATGTCATCAGGCTTCATCCTGATCTGGTGGAAACCAGTTTTCAAGTATAACCTCGAGAATACCTTCGCTCGTCCTATACGATCGAACATCTCGTCTGTCCTAGGGATTGGTGTTTTGTTCCGTTTCATGAAACGGTTGAGGGCGCAATATTCCACAACACCTCTCAACTTATCTGGTTCCTTCACGAAGAACAGCGGAGCACCATACGGCGACTTGTTTCGGCGTATCTTTCCCTTCTTCAGCATAGACTGAACGTAGTCTTTTGCGGCCTTCAAATCAGCTGGCTACTGTTGATACAAAGGTCGATGAGGTGGCTTTGATACAGCCCCTACCTCAATCTCATGATCCACCAATCTCTTCGGTGGCAATCCGTCAGGTAACTACGATCTGAAGACAGTATCATAATTTTCAAGAAACTCATCCAACGAGGAGTCTCGCTTCACTGTCTTCTCAGATTTCCTCTTAACTGACAGTCCCTTTGCTACAACTTGGAACAATTGGAAACTTGAAGGTGACTTCTTCTTCAACATTTGGCGGAACTTCTTAACACCTAATTTCGTCACTCTCACAGGGGATACACACGTATCTTCATTATCTTCAAGTTCAGAATCCATGGAGAGACACTCATTTTTTTACGGGGGCAACCCTCTCGAAATAGTCGATTCGTTGATTGTTGGCAACCTGCCTGGGCATTTCCAACAATACATCGTACCTAGAGTCTGCAACGACCCAATTTGAGGTGTAGGTATGAGAACCAATCTGCAATGTCCCGTTGACAACAACTTCTGAGCTCTCTTCCGTATATCCATTCCTTGAATGCTGAACAATTATCTTCTTCTTAAGTAGCTTAAAGAAATTCAGATTGAGGTCTATCAATCTCTGCGAAACCACGTTCGTATTGCACCTGTCATCCTTCAGTAATCTCACTAAAATTCCGTTCAGCTTACCATTGAGTACAAGGAGAGGCTCTACTGGAATAGGTCCACCAGTAGAGGTGCCTTCAACACGAACTATCGCATTAAATTCCACAGAATCCGACCTCAACAAACACTTGATCTCGTCACGCAACGAATTCAATTCGTTACAGAGATCGGAAATTGCGCTCTTTTCCGGTCCTACCTGAGCTCGACTTTCATGTTTTGGCGGACCACTCAGTTTTCTGACAGCAAATTAGAGGAATTCACTCCAGCATTGTTCTTCTTCATCATTTTTTCACCTTTCACGTGTTTCCAAGGTCTGCATCCTGTCCTATGACAGGTGAAGAAAGCATTTTTGGTGATGTCTTTCTCTCGCTTGGCATTTCTGTTCATGTTCTGCCCAACACGAGGTGATATGTACCGATTTCCACGATAGTGAGGTTGTCCTTCAACATTCCCGATATCCATCGGTTGAGGGCAAGACATTTCTCCACCGGAACTAACACTGTTCCCGCCATTGAACATACCGGCGCAAAACAGAGCGTTAGGCGCCAAACAGAGCGTTATCAACGTTCAACGCAATCTGCGCGGCGGCATTCACTTTGTCTGTGCTTCCCTTCAACAGTTCCAGACGGAATTGAGGCTTCAATCCAGTGCAGAACAGATCTAGCTTTTCGTCCTCGCTTATCCCCGGATTACCGATAACAATATTCCGAAACTGATTCTGATAAGCGGACACACTATTTCTCTGGACATATAACCTCAACTTGTCACGGGACCTTCTCACACTATCTTGCGGTACAAGCTCATTTCGTAGATTCGCCTTGAATGCTTCCCATTGGCCAGGTGCCTGACCTGAGTGCACGAGCGTGAACCACCAGTTCGCCGCGTTCCCCTTCAGAAATGTCGATGCCAAGAAGACTTTCACGTTCTTATCCATCACGGCGGTGTTGTTCACTTGCAGCAGGTTGAGGTACACTTCCACCTGATACAGCCATGCATTCACCGTGAGGGCGTCTCTTTTCCCATCAAACGGCTCTGGATTACTCGTTTTCAGGTTGGGCACGGTACTTCACTTCTTCTTCTTGATTGCTGAACTTGTCTTCTTCTGTCCTTGAATTGACAGGAATCTTCCCTCGACGACGGGTCCTCTACCCGTAGATAACGTGATTAACGAGCAGACCACTCACCCGCACGCAGTCACGTGGTATGATAAGTTCCTGTGTTCGGGATATCCCCACCCAATTGTCTCCAGTTGTTACGGTGTCCCTACCCTATAACAAGTACCGTTGGACGATTCGACAAAGTTGTAAGACTCCGGCCTTTTCCAACGATTCACTTAGATACTAACAATCCGCTAAACGCGTTACCTGAATCCGTGACCCAGTCGGTCAACCTAGCTAACAGCCAAAAAGTTGATTACGATTGTATAGGGATACGTGTAGGAAGTGTTCACAAAGTTAGTCAGGTACTAAAGTTAATGCCAATCATAACTCGCCGTCCCTCAGCTTACAACCCGCCTAATCACTCGTAATTAAAAATTACAGTGGCTACGTTGGCAATTAAACCTGGCACTCCAGCCCACAGGTGTACTCCTCCCCTATTTGCAGTGGCTTCAACTGCGGGAGTTGCCGTGCACTTTACAGTAAACTGTAATGCACTGAGTCAAACTGTCAACAGCCTACAGAAGTAGCAGAGTGCTACTGATCACGGTTACTTGCGGGAGGCCCCGAATCACACAGCAAACCTTATCGGAGGTTTGCACCGGAGCCAGTATCCCGGATGTCCGACACGAATGGACCTTGATAGTCGTCA
>JAUBNZ010001458.1:0-11462 GCA_032355485.1 Bonnemaisonia californica | reverse complement strand
CCCTGAAAGGGGTAGAAACAGACTGGGTTAGCAAAACCAGCTCCACACCCCGAGTGTTTGACCACATTTCTTCCCTTCAGACCCATCCCCTTGTACGTCCCACTGTGCGGGACGTCCCTCATCTTCATGGTGACCCCATCCCCAGTTCTGGGAGGGTGCGGATCCGCTTCCCTATCAATCCTCTACCTGTGCGGCCACCAGGTGGAGATACCATCCTCTGGCGTGACCCATTCAACCGCCCCGTCACGAGTATCCTTAAATCATACGATAAGGATACTCTGGTCTCCCCGAAACCCCTTAGGCGACTCTCAGCCTCACCTCTCCGGAGGAGTCGCTCTACCACCCTCTCGCAGGCCAGCTACCGAGAGTTCACTAGGACCCTGTAGCCGCAACCTCATTTCTCCGGAGGTTGCGGAACACTACAGTTGGAACGAGCTTTGAATGCCCTTCTCGATTACCCTCGCGGGAAGCGGTTGGGGTTAGTATAAGAGTATCCTTCGACTCGCCCCCTTTTCCCGTCAACTTTCCAACCCGCTCCTCCCCCAATCTCCAATCCCCAACACTGTACCTCTCGCGAGGTATACTGCGCCCACTTTTCTCCCTGTCCTCCCCTTTGCCTCCGCCGGCAACGGGCATTGTGTGGAGTCAGCCCTCTCGTCCCCGACCACATCGTAGCCCTCTCACGGCTGCTATGACTCGACGCGCCCACCTTAGCTCCCTTAAAACGAGCTAAGATCCCACTGGTAGGCCTCACCTCTCCGTGGGAAGATAGGATTTCCCGCACCTTGGTGCCCTACCGCCCTACTAGAGAGGCAAGGGACACAGTTCCCGGAGCCCCCAGACCCAGCGCTCTGTAGATACTAAGCCCCCTTCTCGATTATTAAAACTTTCCATGTCGGTTTCACATGTGTTCGACTAAATCCAACTTCAGAGAAAAGTTATCAACCACACTGGTTACACGGTTTTCGCGGGAGGCTACCATATTCGCCCACATACCTTCGGGCAATTCGGAGCGTCACAAGCGTCTCGTATTGACAAGGGACTGCCATTGAAAGGCTTTCCCGTTACTGAACATGTTATGTGCCTCTTCGAAATGTTGTAGCGATGCCATACCACTCTCATAGTGATCTCGGCGCTCTTCAAAAATCCTGTTTCGTAAGATGACGCAATCCTTTACAACGTTACAGATGTCCCTAAGATATCAAAGCCGACATGGGCGCTGTATAATGTGAAACCTTGCCATTAGAACCATTAGAACCCCAAATTCCCCCTATATATCCTTTCTCACTGCTTCCTGGGCCCGAGCGTATGCTTTCTCCTTCGCCTAATTCCATTCCTTGATGCTCTTCACAAATAGTGCCCAACTCGGATATATCCCATCTGCAAGAAAATGAAGCATCGTGCGCTGAACTCCATTAACTACGTACGGAAAATGAGGTGGAAAGGAACCTGTGAAAATGTTTCGCAATGTTGGAGAGTTGTCCAAGACATTAATATCATTCAGACTTCTAGGGCTACAAAAGAATACATGCCAAATCCATAGATCCCCTTCAAAAATCGCTCCTAGAACCACGTTTGGCTTCTTTTCCTTCCCTTTAAACTGCCCTGCCCATTCCAAAGGACAGTTTTTCCATTCCCAATGATGTAATTCGATACTGCCAGCGCATTTTGGGAATCCTATCTCTGCATTGATGGTTAGAATGCGTCGTAAATCGGCCTTGGTGGGTTTGCGGAGATACTCCTTTCCAAAATTGGAAACAATCCACTCGTAAAAGGACTTCAGCGATGTTAAGATCGATTCTTCCCCCATCTTCAAATACCCATCCAGGTTGTCCGCTGCACTGCAATAGCAAATCATTCGCAGCGCAGCGACATCATGTTGCAATGGAAGTATGTCAGGCATTTTGGTCGCGTCCTCCCGGCGAACAAATACGGTTTCGCCGTTTACCGCTGCATAGATGCGGTCGAAAAGTTTTCGCGACGTGCGGAACCTACGCTCGAAATCCTTTTCGCAGTAGCGAGGAGAAACGTCAAAGTAGTCAGTTAGCAGACGATCCATGGCTTCGTCGAAATCGCGAAATGTGTTCTGTCTTTTTCCCGGCTTTGATCCAGCTGGTTGCAGTTGTGTAGCTGGGGAAACACCGGATAGTATTCCTGTGGCGAGGAGACAGGCGATGTTCTCATCCTCGCTGGAATCATCGCTTTGAGGCGTATGTGGTTGACATAATGTTTGTTGCATTTCGGAGGCGGTAGGGTTGACAACAGTATCTAATGATACGAATTCTATTTGCAAATACGCCAATATAATAGGCAAATCATTAGACGCCAAGTGGAAGGAAAACTATAGATTAGAGCCAACCGCTAGAGATGCTCTAATGTATTGTATGTATGTATGTATGTTACGAAGGTAGAAGTTGGTTAATTCAAAGATAGATGCGACGTGTGTACAGGTACGATGACACACGTGGAAGTCGTGTACATAATTGTACTTCCTTCTTTTATTTTCCTGACGTTAAAATATTCCCTGCACATGTGTTGAACTTATCGAACACTTCAAACGGTCTCTGTAACAATGGTAATTTAACTGGGCAGGATTCTCAACCACTATTGAATGGACCAAGTGTCGCCGGGCGGGATCAGTCGCCTTCAAGACGCCACTGAACGTCTCCAATTGACTGCAGCATATTGTGATTCCCCTGAGTTGAAATCTACAACCCCTTCGAAACTGCTCTTCATCTGGCGCAATCGCTGGAAACTTATCATCTCTGCCGGCTTAAAATTTGCAATGGGGGGTGTCCCAAGTCGATACGTTTACGCGGAAGAAAAATGTCCCGTGGACCACAAGAACATGTCGAAGGAAGAATTGGAGGGAATGATGGCACAGTACAAACGAAGGTCATCCCAAACTCCCGATACGAAATCTGAATTCAACACTAGCCCACCTGCACCTACAGAGAAACCTCCTCTGCCTTCGAATCCAACAAATAAGGCTGATGGCTGTCCCGTAGATCACGCATCAATGAGCAAGGAGCAAATCGCAGGTTACACGAGTCAGCATGAAAACAGCACTGGGAACACGACGGGTACTGTGTACGATGTCTATGGACAGGAGCTTGATCGATCGAACATGATGCCATCTACGCCAAACCAGTTGCCTTCCCCAGGTCAGAAACAACCTTTGTCCACACATCGTGTGAAATCCACAATCCCAAAGGCTAGCGAAGTGGAGTCAACGTGGACGTATCCATCTCCCCAAATGTTCTTCAACGCTCTCAAGCGTAAGGGGAAAGCAGATGGCGTGGAAGAGTCCGACATGGACACAGTTGTTTCTGTGCATAACACAATGAATGAAAGAACATGGCAAGAACTGATGTCATGGGAATCGCGTTTTCACTGTCACAAATGTGAATATCCAAAGCTGAAGCGCTTCCTGGGACGGCCGCACGACTTGTCTCCAGCCGCTCGCTTTCGTGTTTGGTTCAGGGGGTACCCTATGCCTTTCGATCGCCACGACTGGGTTATTGACCGATGCGGTCAGGAGGAGGCGCGATATATTATTGACTATTATTACAGGGATGGGCCGGACCCTATCGAGATTCACGTCAGACCTGCTCTCGATTCCCCAACTGCGCTTTTCGATCGCGTGCGGAATGAGGCCATCGCAGTAAGAGACAGAGTTCTCGGGGACTCCAGTTCCTCCACTCGCACCGAGCAGCCTATCGCCCTGCAAAGCATTGCCGATACACCGCGGGATTGTTTGGTCGCGGGTGAAGTCCTGGACGAGGAAGAATTTGACTTCTTGAGTAATCTTACGGCAAAGAACATTGAGGAAATTGCAGATGACGTCCAGACTCGATGCGCGAAAGTCAGCAAGGCGTTTGAAACAGCAGGGAAGGACCCGGTGAAGATAGAGCGTGCAAATGTTTCTGTCAACTATTGTATGGCTCAGCGAATCTGCAAGCCACAGGCAGTAGGCTTTATGGCAGCCCTGGAAAGTGGCGTTGATGACAGTGCTGCATACTCGAAGATGACGTCGTGTCTCGATAGGTTTCACATTGTCGCACGAAGAGCAATGCTTGAGGCGGCTGGGATTAAGCAGAACGGACCTGAATACCCTGCAGGTGTAACTCCGTCTGTAAAACCTGGTGCTCAACCGGTACCAGCTTCGAATGTAGAATAGGCAACTGGTCAAGGCCGTGTAAATACTTTGGAACTGAAGCATATCGGCAAATTCCCAGTTCTTCCCTGTTTAGTTGTACAAATAGTCTGCAATTGTAGGCATCATACGTCTCTTCTTACACGCGGTTAGGGTCTTCTCCCGTGTCTAGGAACAATGTCCCAGTGAGGGACTCATATCCGAATAGCTCCGCGAATCGACCCCACTCTATAGCTATCTCTAATTGTCTACGGCTCTCTAACGGCGAAAAGTGCTTGAGCAAGATGGTGTCAAAGATCAATTCTTGAGGCAATTTCTGATTCCCAGCTTGCGACAAGAACCGGTGAATCTGCGCGACCAAGCGAGCACCTGGTGACGATAGTGCTGCTACACGTACAATGTTCTTACGGTCGTCGATTGAGGCTCCGATGAAACGCTGGCCTTTCATATTGATTTTGACGTCTCCTTCGTCCAACTCGATTAGACCCAGGATACTTGCCGCGTCTATCAAAGGATAGAGGTCATCCACATCGAGTTGAAGTCGCTGCCCAAGAAGGTACAAGTCTGCCGGCTCCTCTGCAATGAACGAGAGAAGTCCCCCGACACTACCAATCCGAACGCCAGGTAACTGCGGATAGCGCTCGGTCGACTTTGGAGTGCTCAGCTCCTCCTCTAGCTCAAGACCTACTGGTCGCAAAGGTTCTGACCAGCCAAACGTGTTTAGAGGCGCCGTTGCCGATGTGTTGTCATTTCCATCGAATGACGAATCCGCAGTTGGTTCTGGAACAGGCAACAAACCGCTGGCTCCATCGCTAATATTTTCTGTCTCCTGAAGAACAGGAGTATTTCGGACAAATGATACCTCGCCGTTCAGAACTCTAATATCTTCAGCCGAAACAGAATAGTCGCGCTCTGAAATAATCGTATAGACCAAATCGGTAATCTCCTGAAACAGCATCGATTTGCGATTACGTGGATGCGGCATATTGATAGGCAGGATTGTACGAATGTGGCCCGGGTCCCTTCCGAGAATGACGATACGGTCTGCAAGACTGACCGCTTCCTCAATACCATGAGTGACGATGAACACGGAAGTGGTAGAGACATCCCCCGCTTGCCAGAGTCTAAGTAGCTCCGAACGCAAATTTTCAGCCGTGAGAACATCGAGCGCCGAGAAAGGCTCGTCCATGCAAAGAAACTCCGGGTCGACAGCCAACGCCCTCGCGAAGCCAACGCGCTGGCGCATACCGCCGGACAGTTCGCGCGGGTATGCATTCTCGTAGCCATCCAAACCTATGACATCAATAGCCTGCATGGCGCGAGCGCGCTTGAGCTTTGGATCTGCGTTCTCCTCGTCCGACAGGCCGAGCTCCACGTTCTCCAGCACCGTCAGCCAAGGGTAGAGCGCAAAGGTCTGGAAGACAATAGAAGCGCCCGGATTGGTGCCTGTGAACTTTTTGCCCTTGTACAGCGCCTCGCCGTCGGATGGACGCGTCAGTCCAGCCAGAATGCGCAGTATGGTGGACTTTCCGCTGCCGGATGGGCCGAGGATGCAGACGATTTCGCCCTCCATCAATTCGAGGGAAATGTCGTCGATAACGCGGACTCCGCCCACATCGTAGGAGACGTGCTTGAGTGAGGAAATTACGGCGCGTGACGACGTGGGGGCTATTGGCGTGACGTGTGCAGCCTCCTTGGCTGCCTCCGTGCTACGCATGCATGGGGCATGGCGCGGCCGGCGGGGAGAGAGGCGGCGGCAGCGGACTTGCCGCCATGGGCATGGGTTGGATGAGGTCGGGGACGGCACGAAGGCTGTCATATGGGTTGTGCTACGCTAGGGGCGAGCGGAAAAAGGTTAGCAGATATGAAGGTGAATGAAATGGAGAGCTGGCAAGATCGTGGAAGGTAAGCTCAAGCCATTCTATTGGAAATGTATAGAGCAGGGAAGCCGTTTGTGTTTTGCTCAGCTAACTCTTACCACAGCTTCTTTCGAGCTGAAGATAGGATTCGGTACAGTGTACCCTTACAGAATCTACTTCTGCAGCTGCAGACTACAGTGTCGACTTATCTAAAAGCGTGATCTGCAGAACCTGCCAAATTTTCGAAATTCATGATTTTTTAAAAAAAACGAAGCTTTGCGCAAAAGGCTACACTTTAATTCACGTTATAATTTATAAAATATATTCGGATTTCTTTTCCCGTACACGTGTTCATATATACTGCTTCCATCACAGTGGACATCACTGTTGCCAACGACATTGTTCCCTGTCAAAGGCCAACTATCATGAGCAATTATACACAACGTCTACCGAAGGGTAATTTCAGAAGCACGACAGTCGATTCTTCAGAGAAAGTCTTAGAGCTCAAAGAAATCCATGCTTCGCAATCTACATCTCTGTCATTATTCGAGCACGTCGCTTCGTCTCCTCACATTCTACTCTAAAAATACCCCTTTTAGACTATTGTTCGTCAACATGTTTCTCTCTTCATCAAGCGAGTCGTATCCTCGGTTGAAACAATGGTAGAGGGAAACAACGCCACTGCAAAACCATTGCGAGTAAATCTGTTTTTATACCTGGATCTTGTTCACATTTTGTTACGGGAAACTCCAGACCCCATTAATCCAACTCTGGATACATGTATTTTTTGCTTTTTTTGCTACGGAGATATGCTCTTTTTCATCTGTGCAGCACTCTGCCATGCTTATGCGAACCAAGCTCTCTTCTCCAATATAACCGCCCACTCGTAGGTTTCTTCTCCTGAAATCCTGATTCACATATGTCTTGAAAATAGAGAAAGCTCTTGAGAATAATGCTCAAACTACTTCAACTTATGCCGCTGACCATACTAGCAGATTAACAAGAAGTCTCGAATAGAGCACATTGTGCTCTATTCGAGACCGCTCACTTAATCATGTCAAGCTCTAAAACCCGGCTTTTAGAGAAACGAAATTTTATAGTGAGGAAATAGCTTCGGTTCCGGGAGTGTTGAAGCTTTGTAAGTATCAACATTGAGAAAGTAGATACCAGAGAGAGCCACGAAATCCGCTTTTCGAATATTGTTTCTGTTTTTACAGCCTCTCCTTCGGTACTATGTACCAGGTACACGGTACTCCGTTCTGAAAATATCGCGCATGTACCCCTATATATTTGCATTGAAGAACCAAAGGTCTTAAAATTTGAGTTCACCCGCATTTTAAGGTACGAGTACTGTATCTGCTTTTCTAATCGCGGTTGAGAAGGAGTGCATAGAAGATATGCTCTTGAGACAACGGAGCCAGCATCACGGATCCTCTATTTGAGTGATAGACACAATCACAAGTCGAAGAATCTTCGAGACTGCATCACTTTCCCACGTTACTTGTATGCAATCTGAATGTTATGGAGAAACTAGAACAATCTGCGAACTTTAATGAGGATCCATGGGGTAACAACGAACCAGTCCGTTTTCAGAGCTTAAGGCGTGAAACACATGCGACCAAGAGCGGGTCGGTTCCAAAGTTGCTTTCACCGTTCTTGTCTCCACGTATGGCAACTGCAACCTCATACTCACTTAGGTCTCCGAGACCTCCCGGCGCATGGAAAATATTCGGAGGGAGCTCAAAATATGCTCCAGGAACACCGACGGAATCACCGACTTCGGAAGCCGCTAGCCCCATGGCCGAATCTCCGGATGAGGGATCTAAGAAAATAGGACTGTCGCCGAGGATTAGAAAAGCATTTAAGTTTTCAAAGAAAGATATGGAGACTGAAAACACTCCCTGATGTTTCGAGGGATAGGACGTGCGATGATTTTACAAACTCCGGACTCTACGGCATCAAAATCTAAGTTCACTTGCAATTTGTTTGTCCCCGCATATTCGTCTGCCTTCCATCCTTTCTAGTTCCGCTTCTGAAATGGTTCGAATGGTACAGGATTTGAAATGTGAACGTAAGAAGTTCATGATAGCTCATTGGAATAGCATCGTGCGTGCAAATCTTACTCGAGAATGAAACTTTTCTTGTGTTTAGAATAACATTTTAGGACTTTATCAAGTCCACATAGCTTTTTCTGTATCTACCTCAGTGTATTAAGTGCAATAGACCACCGCAAAGAAATAGGCATGTTATTGGAAGACACTGTACAGTTGAGACTATTCAGCATTTGTTGCTGCAATACATAAAACATTCCAAAGAACCAACTTACAACCGAATTCCGGAAGCAAAGCCTTCTTCAAGTGAGGTCTTCTTAAAGTACCAGAATTTCAATCACTACAGTAATTTTCGAATAAGATTCTACCACCAGAAACTCGATGCATGGATCATACAAAGCCTCCGAGAACGAAATAGTGGGAAAGAAAGATTACAACCCGGGTGTATTACCGTTGGTACCCTCGGTAAGGTTTTACCTGCAGAGAGTCATGGACAGACAGACCTAGTAAGGCAACGATTCTAGAGTATTACTGAGAGGATAGATAAATCTCCTCGCTGGACCCCCCAGGAACTTACTACCTAAGGGTGGCTAGAAGAAACGGGAAATATTCCTGTGAACCTGTCTGTGATATGATACAGCTTTGAAGCTTTTCTGTAATAAAGCTGTTTTTGTGGAGCTAGATACTTTAGTGTTCCCCAGCAGAGCAAGAAGCGTACATATATATTCCTCCATAAGGTTTCTCGGTGCATACACCACCGGCTAGAACCTTTTTGCGGCATAGGCGTCCTCATCATAAGCTTGTTTTGGACCTCGAGTCGCATGACATTCACAAATCATGAATGGTCTTGGAACAGAAATCTATTGAAATGAGTCAGACCTATGGCATTTATTTTGCACCGTTTTTTATTGCAAACAATGAAAAAGCCAGTCATTGCTTGCATGAGAATAGTTACAGCGATGCCCGTCTCAGCATCGAGAGTCTGGAGACAAAAGGACATTGCTGGAGTAGTGACGGTAAGTGGTAAATAACATATCCCCGTGACAAGTCAGGTGATGGAACCGGGTGGATGGAGTATAAGAATAGTAATAGTGACGGAAATTAACTTACTCTCCTGTCTCGGTCATTGACATGAACCGTCGAGTTGTTTACAGCTGGCTATTTGAATACCGCGCAGCATGTTACAAACATCAAACATCGGACCACCTGAGCCTGCCGGCAATGCGGATCAACTCGCAAAGTAAACACCTAAAGGATTTTCGTGACATGTTTCCGTGGGAATAATCTTGATTCAACAGCAGAGTCAGTTTGCCCACGGTAACACGAGCGAGAGCAAAAATATCTAGACTGCAAACACGATCGCCAACACGATCACAACGTGCCCGTTATCTTGATGCAGGCGACTTACAACTCAAGAGAGAAGGAGATGACTTGTCCTATGTCGGGACATTGCTTGCCGTTCGTTCTTCACTGAACAAATGGGCTCTTCTCAAGTATGTAAGAAGAAGAACTGTAAACGCAAGTTCGTTTGCGAGCAAGAGCTTCTCTTTTTTTTTTGCATTCGAGTTCTATTCGCTACTGTCATTCGAGGAATCCGCGATGTGTACAATCTGGCGGTTCTCTTCGAAAAGTCTATTGCGTGACATAATGGTCTGACGATCAGTAGGGAGCAGCAGAAATGATCTCCTACTATCAAAACTTGAAAAGGCACTAGCATGACTACATGAAATTTATCTGTAAAGACTTGAGAGAGAAAAGTATCCAAACTGCTAACGCAAGCTCTTCCTCTGATCACTCTTCAGGACAAATGATTACAGAGCCTGCGTCCCAGATCAGGTGGAACCCAGCTCTTCCTTTTCAACGCCCGATAAAGTTTCCATTCATTCTCAAGCCTTGCCTTGTTAATTTTGCCCCTACTACGGCGTTTCGGTTTCTCGGAGACGTTCTCCGGCACGAGGAAGGGCAAGATCCTGTGATGCAGGTCTGTATGAGGGGGGGTGTACAGGTCGATAACTTCGTCAAACCTACGGACGATGTCATGAATCCTCTGCTGCACGCGGGCATAATCGCCACATTCGCCACCGCGGCCGTCGTAATAGTCATACAGGGCGCATTCCGGCACATGATCCACAAAATACTGAAAGGAAGTGGCGTGTGATATGCCGTAATGCTGCGCCTTGAGTTGCTTATTATACTTATACATAGAGTTCCAGCGGGCATCCGGGGGACGAATAGAGGTGACAACATAAAAGCCAAGTTGCCTGAGACATTGCACAGTGCGCTCGCACGGCAGGAGATGGCCGAGGAGATGTCGCGGCGGGATGTGGCGGCGGCAGATTGAGGAGGCGTTGTGATGGCAGGTGGCCCAGTCGCACAGATACTCGCGGTGCGGGGGCAGGTGGGCGCGCATGGCGGCGGCAAGGGCGGTGCTGCCCGTCTTGACCGGCTTGTCGTACAGGACGTGGCGCAGGCAGAGGGCGGGGCGCGGGTGGGGCGGGGCCGGGGTGTGCGCTACGAGCGAGCAGAGCAGGGCGAGGGCGACTAGCGCCAGGGGCGACAGTGCGTGCGGGCGCTTCATGGCGGGGGGCGGGGGTTGGGGAATGGGCGGGATGGGCGGGATGGGCGGGGGGGCGGGGGCGCGCGGGGCATTTTGGAGGTGGCGGTGGGGGATGAGGGCGAGGGTGTCGGTGTCGGTGTCGGTGTCGGTGTCGGTGTCGGTGTCGGTGGACGGGTTGTCGGCTGGCTGGGCGGAGTGTCGGGGGAATTGCGTATGGGTTTACTGGCGGGATGGGAGTGAGTGTGGGGAGAAATTGTACGGGGGTGCGGGATGGATTTAGGGAAGGGATGGATGTATGAGGGATGAAGAGGCGGTCGGTGTAGGCTGTACCGCCGCTGGTACGTCTGGGTTTCCCTCAGTAGGTGCATGTAGATATGGTAGAGGTGAGGCATGTGATGGGTAGTATGTATGATGGTGGTTATGCGGAGCGGGAAGCAGGTGTATGGTGTATGCAGGGTAAGTGCGGTGACACATGACGGGTGCGGCGGGGCATAGGGATGTTCTCTTCGGGAGGGGGACGCAGGGGAGAGCGGGGGACGGACGAGGCGGAGGATGACATGGTGTGAGGTGTGTGAGGATGGGTGAGTGGATTGGCGGTGAGGAAGAGGAGGAAGGAGGTGACTGTGAGGGTAAAAAAAAGCTGTTCCACAGGGCGGCAGCAGCACATTGCGGCGGCAGCAGCACATTGCGGTGGCAGCAGCGGATAGCATAGGCGCGCTACGGCAGGGGGTAGGGCGGGGCTCGGCAGCGCGGCGGGGATGGAGGCGGGGGGATGGAGGCGGGGGGAAAGCATGGCGCTCTCGAGTGGGCGCCAGGAGGGAGCGGGCGGTGGGTTGGGC
>JAUBNZ010001457.1:0-11475 GCA_032355485.1 Bonnemaisonia californica | reverse complement strand
GGGGCGGATGTGGCGCGCGGTGCATGTATCTATAGAGCGCGGATGGGTGGGTTGGTGGAGGTTGTGTTGCGCGATATGGAGTGCGCGTCGCGGGCTGCTATGGCTGCGCTGCTGCGGATATGGCACGGGTACGATACGGGTATGGTATGGTAGCGTGTGTTACGGAAGGCGTAGGGACAGTTCGGCGGCATATTTACCGTGGGCTGTGCCTGCGGTACACGTAGTGTACAGGTGGCCAACGGTACAATACGGTACAATACGGTACAATACGGTACAATACGGTACAGAACGGTAGGGCCGGTCGGACGGGGCGTGCGTGGACAGGGTACTGCAGCCGTGGACGGTGTGCTTGGCAGGGAGGGCCTGGCTGGACATTGCGCCCGCAGGTCTGGTCTGTACTGCCGCCTACTGCCGCCTACTGCCGCCTACTGCCGCCTACTGCCGCCTACTGCCGCCTACAGGCGCCTGCTGCCGCCTACAGGCGCCTACCGTACGGGCGCTGCATGCCTCCGGCAGGCTGCCGTGCACACTCTGCAGCAGCCGCTGCCGCTGAATGGCTGGGCACAATAATCTTGAGATATTACACGCCGGCCAACCGCTGGGAAACAAAGGAAAAACCGCTCCCCACGCGCCGCCTCCGCGCCCCCACCACCCGGCAGCCGCCCGCAGTCGCGCGAAATGTATCTCAACGTGTATGCTTGCCGCCCCGTGTCCGATATTTCTCGATATACCGTCCTCTTCCACCACATTCCACCTCGTTCCACCTCGTTCCACATCATTCAACCTATTTCCTCTGAAAACAATTGAAAACAAACAGATCTTGACTGAATCTGCAGCAATCTCCTCTCCGGAACTGTAATGAATTCCACCACTGTAAGGCAACCCCTCCAATTGTGTCCCTCCGAGAGGCGCCGGCCACTCTGCCGGTACAGACAGAAGGAATCTGAATTGGCGTGAGCCTGTATCTCCGCATGCGCCGTGGGCCTATACCCTTGCTCCGTCCTTTTGACGTTTGTCCAACTCTATTTTATTTACTCCTTTTCACGCTTACAGCCACCTATTTTACTGTATCTCCGGGTGGCGCTGGGCGCCGCTTCGCAGCCGGCGCCTGGAGCACTGCCCGGGTGCCCTTTGGGGTACAGTCCCCATGGAAGGGTATCTACCACGGGGTGCCCATAAAATAGCAGAGACTTTCACTTTTCGCTGTAACATATTTACCCTTCACCTTATATAACAGCACACAGTCACAGCGGCGCCTGCCATACAGTAGCTCAAATGTCGCTCCAGCAGCTCTGCAAACACATCTTCCCAGGATAGTCCCCTCCCGAAAAAAACACACACCCACCCCACACAACCTGTCCACGTGGCCAGCGCAGCACACAACACCAGTCTGCCTCACCGCCTCACCGCCTCACCGCCTCACCACCTCACCGCCTCACCGCCCCACCCGCTGTGATTCACCACAGCCGCCATTCACCACAGCCGCCATTCACCACAGCCGCCATCGGAGCTCAGCCGCGCCGATTGCACCGGCGCGCACCAATCGCCCTTCCAGCCCCCGCGCACGCACCAATGGCGGCCTTCCTCGCGCCGCTTGCGCCGCTTGCGCCGCTTGCGCCGCTTGCGCCGCTTGCGCCGCTCGCACCGCTGCAGATGTCCTCGCGCCGCCGCGCCCCGCCCGTGGTGCAGAACCTGCTGGCGCGCCACCGGTACGAGTTCCTGTCCACGCACGAGTGCGGCGTGGAGCTGCTGGGCACGGAGGTGAAGTCGATCCGCGAGGGGCGCATCAACCTGCGCGACGGCTTTGCGCGCGTGAAGAACGGCCAGCTCTTTCTGCACAACGTCCACATCTCCCCCTGGTCCTCCTCGGCCGCCTACTTCAACCACGACCCGCTGCGCGTGCGCCGCCTGCTGCTGCACAAGGCCGACGTCCGCCGCTTGGATGCCCGCGTCCAGGATAGAGGGCTCACGCTTGTGCCGGTGCGGGCCTACTTTGTGGAACGCGGCTGGTTTAAGGTTGAGATTGCGCTGGCGAAGGGGAAGCAGCTCAGGGATCGAAGGGAGACTGTTAGGAAACGAGAGATTGATAGAGAGATGCAGCGTGTGGTAAAGATCGCCCGCTGACTGTCTTTATTCACCTAGACGCAGCCGATCTTTAGCACCTCCTGTTTACATAACGGGCACACGGGCGCCTCCGTCCCCCGGAGCACCCATCTGTCGAAGCAGCGCGCGTGGAATACGTGCTGACAGGGGAGGATGCGCGAAACGTCGCGTGCCGCCACTTCTTCTAGACACACCGCGCAGTCCCCGGCGGGGAACCATGTGATTGTTAGCGGGCATTGCTCCTCCACCAGCCCGTGGTATCGGACCGTGTTGCTCTGTCTGCTGCTTTCGTATCGGAACGTTTCGTACAGGATTAGCACCAGGACCAGGACGAGCCATACCGCCACGAATGGCCAGGCGAATACCGACGCTACGATCCCCAGCTGGCCTAGCATGGATGTGGCGCGGTCGCTTTGGTACCGGATGCAGACGTGCCCGAGGCAGATTGTTGTCTGTTCCATGAGCCCTTGCCCTCCGATGGTTTATACGAGCTGCTGCCCTCGATGCTGGCAGGCTCACTTTTATGTTTGTGGCGTCTGGGTACTCTTGGTGTTGCATGTAGCCTTATTTGGCTGCCCGCTTGTGCTCCTTTGTGATGCTCGGGTAAATGCAACATGCTAAGCTAGTGCGGTATAATTGGTGGATATCATTGAGGTTATCTAGCTTTGCATTTTGGTTTAGATTATTCCAAGACAGTTGCCCTTACAGAGTGAGCAGGACCCCAATGTTTTATGTTTTTTATACTCTGCTGCTACTGAATATCACAGCTCTTGCATTATTGCAAGAAGCGTCAGGGCAAATGTTCTACATCATCTTGCTTCGTCCAAAGCGTTGCGAAGCTCCCATGTTCATGCATCTCGTGAAATAAAGAGGTCTCTATTCGACCGAAGCTAATCCCCTGCACGGTGCAAAGTGAAAGTCCTCAGCTGAATCCCTTCGCCAACTCTGTACACCCCCTGCACCCCCTAAGTGTGAAGAGTAGCCGAAGGGAGCAAGCCAAGGCACTTTGCACCCAGGGTGCCGTGGCAGCGTCCTAGAAGAGCACAACCTTGAGCATCTATCCAAAGAAACTGGCCCAATGACACGCGCAGCAATCAAAACCGTGGAATGGCCCATAAACATAATATGCATATGTCATCTACCACCTTAATTTAGCTCGTCGATCTGTGATAAAGGCACAAGCTGTCAGCCAAGCAGCGATATCTTTCCACCGCCGACGTTCCCCCGCCCCTCCTATCTCGCGTTAGTATCCCCAAGATGCTAATCTGCAGCACACTGATCAATCGTCGAAGTTGTGCGCAGCAAATCGCCCGCACGCAAGAAGCGCTGTGTATGAAACCGTATTACACAACGCAGTGAACAGCAGACAGCGCAGGCTGACAAAACGTCAACGACTCCCCGCTGCGCAGCAGTTCCCCGGGGTGCGCTGCAGCATATTTCTGTGTCAAATACCGCCGCTCCGAGTGCACGTAGATACAGCCCGATGAACAGTTTTTAGTGGCGGGACGTGTGCCTTGGGCATGTCATGCTACGGTGTTTGGGCTTGCAGGGCTTGTTGTGCCACGGCAAGCACGGCTCCGATTCCAGAACTGTCAGCTTGTGATGGATTAAAAAAAACGAAAAACGAATGGATCGAACGAAATGGGTCTCGAAATGTACCGCCGTTGCAGCCTGACTCGCGCGTTACAGGTAGCTGTACCTCTGGTAGCGCTGTGCGGACGTGGTCAAGCGTTGAAGCAGTACGTTGCCGTATTGTCTAATTAGGTCGGATGCGTTGCAAGTCAGATCGCGAGAGCTGGCTAAGGAAAACAGAAACATGTAACGTAGACGCACCAAGACGTATTCCACCTCAGAGCATGGCCAAGGGCGTCTCCAGTTGAGGCTCTGCACACTTGTTCATACCTTCATACAGCTGGACAAGATGCCGATTATATGTAAAGTTTACAACCAGGTACTGTACCTAAAGTAATAATGTCCGCATAGCTATGCAACTTATGTAACTTTCTGGAACAAATGTGGTGCGTCACCGGTGGCGAATGGAATTGAAAAGGAAACAATCGACAGCCACAGCAGATGCAGCCGTACAGTCGTACGGCATGCCTACCAAAGGTAGTCAGACGGGTTCCATATCTTGCTGCACTTGCGTAGAATGTACCTAAGGTAGCAGCCTGTGCAGTACGATTTACACGAGACACATTGGTCAGCGGCGCTATTTTGGTTGCTCGAATATGCAGCGGGGAGAGACTGCTGGCCAAACTCTGCGCGCTGCACAATCTACAATCTACAATCTCTTTACACCGTCCTACCCCATACCCCTGTCTCTACGAAATTGCCCTTCACTCTCGGCGCCCATTACGACATGCAAGCATGGCTCTTGTTGCAAATATCTCGGCTCCATTCAATTAACATGCATGTTGCCAACCATTTCTCTACCCGTAAACACAACGAACTCTCAAATTATTCGCCGAACCATCAATCTTTTGACACAAAAGAACAGCCATCTTCTTCCAATTACCATGCTCAACCATCGTACCGAGCCAACTAAATATGCGTTACATACCGATTTACATCAACCAGTATCTGAAATAGAGGAAATACATCCACCCGTCGCTAGCCATCGATTATACACACACAGCCTTAACCTGACCGCTCCCTCTGCAACCTCATCAGCAAGCAGCATACAAAGGTATCATTCAGATCCCGGCTTCCTCACACCGCCTCGCCCAAAGCCTCGTCCACGTCCCGTTCCTCTCCACCCCCCACGTCCTCCCCCACGTCCTCCCCCACGTCCCCTGGACCTGGAGGGGCCACTCTCCACACGAAGTCCTTCCACACCCGTGAGTCCCATCTTGCCCACGGTGCTCCGTTGAAGCGCCGGTGATTCTGCTAGCCCTGCAATGTCGCATGCCCATTGATTGGAAAGCGCCACCACTTCCTCGCGACTCAACCGCAGCTGCTTGCAGTTGGAATTGTAGAAGCCCAGGAACGACTGGTATGCGCCAGAAATCGTACCGTACGGCAGTTTCTGTATCGCCATCTTGGATGCCAACGCAACGGCGCTCATGACATCATCGGGAAGTTTCTCAATTTTCTGCAGCGGCAGGTCGCCTACCTTGCTCATGAACGCACTAGCCTCGAATTCGGCAAGTAGAAGAACACCACTCCCACTTTTTCCAGCTCTGGCAGTTCGTCCTATTCGGTGCACGTATTGAGCCCTGTCAGATGGCATGCCCACTTGAATCACCGTTGTTACATCCGGATAGTCAAGTCCGCGAGCGGTGACATCACTTGTAAACATAATTAGACTCGATCCATTCCTGAACGTATCGCTTACACGCGTTCGGTGACTCTGCGACTTCCTAGAATGAATCTCTAGTACAGGCCGTCCCATTGCCTCAAACAGCTCCGAATAAAACTGGGTCAGCTTCGCCGTCGTGAAGAAGACAATGATTTTGTAGTTCGGAACCTGCACACATTGCATCAACAGCACACCAAGAGCAGTGATCTGATCTTCCATAGATGTCACAAGCACAGATTGCGGAACGTGCAAATGCGTGCTCTCGCCCTCTCCCACACAATCTACCACAGAGTAATCCGACTTGAGTGCCATGTTTGCCATGGTTTGGACGTCAGACGGCATAGTTGCTGAGAACAGAAGTGTCTGTCTCGCCTCCTTCGGAGGGAGGAACTGAAAGATCTTCCGAAGATCCGGAGCGAACCCCATGTCTAGTAGCCTGTCAGCTTCATCAAGCACAAGAACCTTCGAATTTTGCAAAGCCCTTGCAAAGCCAGATTGAGGCGTTCCAAGATGATCCAAGAGTCTTCCAGGAGTTGCAACAAGCACTGTTGGGGGCCCGAGTGAACGCATTCGAGACAAATCTTTGCTAATTGGAGTGCCACCAACCACGATCTGCATTCGTGTGTTTTTTATGTATGTCATCAGAAGCGCGGCCTCCTCTGCTATTTGCATTGCAAGCTCCCTCGTTGGAGAAATGATTAAAATCGAGATAGCACCAGTGTTTGGCGTTACAATTGTCTTTTCTAGAGCTGGGATTAGAAACGCAATCGTCTTGCCAGTGCCCGTCCTTGCCTTGGTGAGCACATCGCCACCTTTCAACGCAATCGGGACGCTTTCCTGCTGGACGGTAGTCATTGTCTCATATTTAAAGACACTCGACATGGCTCTTTTGATAGCAGTATCGACGGGCAGTTGGTCAAAGCGAGCTGCAGTCATTTCAGACAGCGTAGTGCTAGTCGTTCTGGAACCAACAAATGTGGGAAGCGTGCCGTTGCTCGGAACAGCGGAAGAATCATGCTGCAGTACAGCATCCTGCAGCCCTTCTGCGAGCGCTTGGTGAGAAGAGGATGGCACTGGGTCGCTACCTCTGCTTTGGCTGCGCCTACGCCCACGCCCACGACCTCGGCCGCGTCCTCGGCCACGGCCTCTTCCTGGTGTCCGGGGCTTATCGTTGGTGGCTTCCATGGTGTTCAATATGGTTAACAAAATTGGGTTGCCGTCACACTGTGGCGAAACAGTGCGTGGAGGGTGTTGGAAGTTTTGGCTTTATCGTCGGCGGCCCCTCTTCTGTGACTGAGAAAGAGTGTATTTATTATGGGGGTGGGGGGGGGAGAAAGGCTCCGATATGTACCGAATTAAGGGGCTGTGGACGGATCAAACGTTCCGTATAAAGCTTTAAATCAATTCAAACAAGAAAAGATGAATAAGCCGTCTAGTGGCAAGGCCTTATTTGAGCACCCTGAGAGACCGCCGTCTAGCAGCATTTCAACTTCTAAACTTCTAACATATTATTTGCTATTTTAAAAAGTGATCGGGATTGTATTCTAATTCGCCAATGGGTGAAAAATAAAAAAGATCAATCTGCCCTAATAGATCATGTTTTAAGGTATCTGGCCAATTATAGTAGGTCCACATAGTACGTAGGACACGTGTAGAAAGCATCATTACATGTTTCAGTTGACTTTATTGTAAACCTTTTAGCATTTTAATTGTTGTTTTTAAAACACCGTTAAAAAGCTTAAACGTTTTTAAAAAAAAGGGGCTCATCGCCCAAAGCTAGATACACTGGTCTCGCTAGTAAGCCCAACAGTCCATAGTGTACATATATTGTAGTGTAGCAGCGACTAAGCTGTGACTGGTACTGTGGTGTATTTCACACCTACACTGAAGGGTAGGTACTGTAGGAGCAGTCTGTCCCGAGTCAGGCGGTGGCCTAACAAAACCGTTGCGTTGGAGACCTCCGCAGGAATTCAAGCTTGTTGAAGTTTTCAGGTCTAAGCAACCTACATTCTTCTGTTGCATTTCGAGCAGTCCCAACACCAGCTCCTACCTGGCGTGCCAAGAGCGCGAGAACGCTTACAAGCGCGCATCGGCTGCTTGGTGGCTTTCACATCTGCGCTTTCCGACATCCTTGCTGCGCTTGCCACGCCGCTTGCAGCACCACGATCAGATCGAACGGGCCATTCTAAAGTTCACGTGCTGTAAATCGCCGCGCCCTTGCACCGATTCAACATGCCAGAGCCAGAGCCGCCGATCAGAATGCCGCGTTTGAATTCACCAGGGAACTCGCGCGCCGTCAACCTGCTCACCGTACCTGTGCTTGTACCGGTTGCCTTTTTCGGTGCGGTGGCTTTGGGTTGTTATATGTTCGTACCGAGAAATGACGCCTCCCAAAAGAAGGACTAACTGCATTCAACGCGTGATTTGTACGAAATTGGAGTGGGGGAGACCTTTGCATGGCTGTGGGATTAATGTGTTTACTTCCGTACTTCTTTGACTACACGTTATGGCAATGGATAAATGTCACGGGCTTACTGTTCCCCACTCTTCTTTGTTTCCATATCGTTGCGCTTGTGCTTACTCCTCGTTCGAGTTCTCGCTGCTACTCGATGTCACGTACTGGACTACGGCATATTTCGTCTTGCCGTCGTCCCTATTGTCTTCGTAGTCAGACTTGGTGGAATCGTTCTCATTGTTTTCGCGCTTGACGGGATGCCTTATAGAATCCGGCCCGCCCGTGTCATTTCGAAGATTATTTGCTGCGGCACGTGATCTTTCAGCTCGTTGCCACGCCTCATCCGGCATGTCCACGACATCCTCTTCCCACACTGTGCTGCCTCCGCTCTTTTCCAAGTCACTCGGGTCTTCATCACCCCGCCTTATATTTTTTGGAGCTTTCTGTTTGTGGGCGTGGCTCAGTCCCGGGGGTTCATTCGGACGTCTGTCATCCACGGGTCTTGTACCTCCAGATCCTTGGAAGCCATCCCTGTCCGTTGTGTGACGTGACAATGCAGCAGCCTTTCCACCCTCAACTTTACCTCCCCACGCCTTACGAACATCGCTGTCGTGCTCATGCATCGCATCGTCCTCGTCCTCGTATCTTTTCACGGGGGCCTGTCGGTCCTGGGGGTCATAAGGCGAACGGTTTCGATCATGACCTACAACATAAACGCTCAAGCGATCGAGATGTGCAACGCTTCCGCCAGTCGCGACAATCTCTTCCTCTCCGCCCTCATAGCGTGAATGACCAAGACGGTACGAGCGAGGGTGATTCAAGCGCTGGGCGTTCGTATCCCTCCCATTTACATCAATACTTTTCCCTGCAGCCCCGCCAGTTTCTTTCTGCCACGGCGGCATTCCATTACCGCCAGTCGTCGCAACCCTCTCCTCAGCGCGGAACAAATTGGTTCGTGGAGGGCTGAAAGATTTGGCACCCGCCACGGGAATTGGCTGTGGTCGCAAGGCGCCGTTGCCACCGCCCGTGGCCACAACCTGCTCCGTGCGATATGGAGCGCCCCTGATGCCTCGTGAAGTTTCGGCAGGGGAAGGGATGCGGTCTCCACCGCCTGTAGCGATGACTTCCTCATAGAAATTCGCGGAATGCATGCGGCGGTGGCCGTTCGCGAGGCGAGGATCCACGGAAGCATTCCCATACGGGGTATACGAATTTGAGAGACGCCACTTGGCTTCTGGGCCGTTGTGCGTACCTGGGAGAGACGGTGGGGTGCGGTTGGAGGCCGGGCCGCTTCTGTCGAAGCTTGGGTGCCGAGTTGCTGCGACGCTTGCGGAAGGGTCATTGCCGCGGGTACCGTCAGCGATGATCTGTACGTCGCTGCAGGAGGAGCTTGTGTTTCGTGCGGGGCCGGGAGCGCGTGGATCTACATTTACGGATTGCTTTCTGCGCTGGGGCGGCGGGGAGTGTGCGGATGTACGAGGGCGGGGTGTGTTTCGCTCCCAGCTGTTGTTTGCCTCTGGCGACTTTGGCCGCGAATTGGCGGGATTGATGGGAGGATGCGTTCGGTCTTGGGGATGTTCGTCGGAGTTCCTGCGTCGCTTGAGTGAGTCCCTTGGCGGGGATATGTGTGGATCTTCGGCGGGTGTTTGTCGCGCTTCTGAGTCGAATTCTGGAAAAAGGCCGGTGTGCTCGTAGGGGTTGTGATTTCTGCACCTTCTGCGCTCTTCGATGGGGATCTTGAGGGCAGTTTCGGTCCAGATGGATATGGTTTCCGTGATGGAGATCTGCCACTGCAGCTCGTGACATCTCTCCTTGAGATAGTTGACCGCGCGGGCGACGGCTCCAGTCGGCCTGCCGCCGCAGTACTCGATGAGACGATGGCCGTATGTGACGCCGCGACGGGTGTTACAGTAGGTGCGATAGACGTGTAGGACGAGTTCCGGAAGCTCGAGAAGGCGGATATGAATAACAGGGAGGCATGTCTCGACGTGACGACGAACGTAAAAGTCGAGTATATGGCGGGATTGGAAGAGATCAGTCTTCTGCAGGGCGGATACCTCGTTTTGAACGACAGAGTTGACCAGACGAAGCTCGCTGGCGAAGCGGGCGGCCTTTCGGGCGCCGTTGTGACTGGTGCGAACGGAGGCTTCAACCTTGTCGGCGAAGCGCTCGAGAAAGTTGACAAGGCGCGGTGTGAGCTGTATGGAGCACTGCTGCGACAGGGAGGTGACGACGCTTTGGCCGATGGCGTCCATCCAGGAATGCACCATGTCGGGGAGAGACTGGTGGACGAAAGGATGCGCGGCACGGTGTTCGTGGCGGTGGATGTGCCTTTTGAGTGGACTGGATGGCGAGGGTAGTGTCGGGCGGTTGTGGCTGCTGGTGAGCGCCTGCATCTGGGGCATGCGCATGCGCAGGTGCTGCTTGTGGGCTTGTGTATGGCGCATAAATGCAACTGGAGGAGGGACACGTGTGCGCCATCAATTTTGTTTTTAAATTCGATACAGCGGACAGCAGCATGTATTTTTTTCGGGGGAACGGTGGCCCTGTCCCCTATTTTTTGCACACGTGTAATGTAGCGCAATGTGAACGTGGAACACGGGCCATCGTATGATACAACGTTTCAGTTGGTACAGGCGCTGTCTCGTTTCATTACAGTTTTTACAGACCAATTACAGTGAGATTACAGTGAGATTACAGTGAGATTACAGTGAGATTACAGTAAGATTACAGTAAGCTGCTTTATTGCTCAAGGGCTGCCAACTTGGCGCCCCTGCCTTCGAAGGGTAACCGCTTGAATCCAACTGTTACACTCGTGCACGAGCGCCAACTCGGCCAGCACAATGCCTTGCATCCCACAAGCGAAAGCGAAAGCGAAAGCGAAAGCAAAAGCGAAAGCGAAAGATGCATATAGCCCACAGACGACACCATAGCCTACCGGCATCTTAACCCACCGGCCCACCCTTCCACCAAAGCAGCCCCCATTCCCCCGCACCCCACCATCCAAAACATGAACACGCCCACCGAAATCACGCACGGAAAGCTCACCGCCGCCCTAATAACCCTCACAAAGACCGCCCTCCCCTCCGGCCCGCTCTTCCACGCCACGCTCCGCAACACCACGCGCCTAAACGCCCTCTCCGCCGCGTCCTTCACCGCGCTGCACCACGTCCTCACGCTCGCGCACGCCGCATCCCCCAGCTACCTGCTCCTCACCTCCGCCGCGCGCCTCTTCAGCTCCGGCGGTGACGTCCTCTCCATCCGCGCCGCCCTTGCCGCCTCGCCGCCGCCCGCGCGTCGCGCCACCGCCCGCCACCTCCTCGCCACCGAGTACGACTTCATCGCCCGCCTCGCCTCGCTCCCCGGCGTCCTCACCGTCGCCCTCGCGGAGGGCCCCGCCATCGGCGCGGGCGCCGGCCTCTTCTGCGCCTGCGACGTCCGCCTCGTCACCCCCCGCGCCTCCCTCGCAATGCCCGAGGCCCGCATCGGGCTCGTTCCCGACTGCGCCGTCGGCGCCGTGTTCGCCGCATTCCCCGGCGCTCTGGGCATGTTCCTCGCACTCACCGGCCGCGCACTGTCAGCGCCCGAGCTCGTCCACCTCCGCGTCGCCCACCGCCTC
>JAUBNZ010001456.1:0-11478 GCA_032355485.1 Bonnemaisonia californica | reverse complement strand
CTGGTACAGTAGTGCTACTACAGTATTCGGACTGGGACGAGAAACTGTTAAGGCCGAAATCCAATAATCAATCTATCAAGAAATATTACTGTAGGGTTTTACGGCCGTCTCTGAGTACTGGAATAGTCGCTTATTATTCGTATGTCACAGTACATAAAATGAGGAAAGAATTTATAAGGCTTTGTGACGGGGCGGACTTCTAATATAGACTACGGAAACGGGAAACAGTGAGAAAAGTTATGGGCGGGGCCGTGAGTTCAGCATTCTAGACGTAAAAATAGCGAAATTGCATGTAAAATACGGGCCAAAGCGCAGCTAGGGGTCTGCGTACAGTGCAGTGTAATCGCCGTTTGAATTGGTGAGGTGCAGTACAACGTTCAAAAAGTAGACATTCTAATCAAATTTAGTGGTAGGGGCACCTCTGCTTGCTTGCCACATTTCAATAAAATTTAATGGTAGGGGGCACCTCCGCTCGTTGGCCGCCTTTCTATCATACAATCATACATAAAGTACAGCTAACCACATCGGCGACTTGGCATAAACGTTACCATTCCTCACTACATACAGTGCACTACGTAATAAATTTTATTATAAGTTCTCTTAAATAACTACCTCCTCCGTTTAAATACAGTACCACATACAGTGTACTACGTAATATATATTATAATTAGTTGTCATAAATTATTACCTCCCGCTGACAGTGTGTTTCTGCCTACCCAACCCTTCCCACATACAGTACAACATATGTATTAAAATTTCGCACATAGTGTCAATTCATTAATATGAGTAAACCGAATTATCAGTATGAATTGTAATACGTAGGAGTAGCCTTTAGAATTGCGCAGAAAATTAAAATATCTACTTTAAAATATCTACTGTGCAATTTCTACCGTAAAATATCTACTGCTGGCCCGCCCGGACCTCGCCTACAAACCTCCTAGACCGCTGTTCGGTCCGCCGCCCTCGTCCCCCACGGCCTCCTGTTGGCCTTCCAGAGCGCCCCCCGGTCCCCCACCCGCCTCGCGGAACGACAGCCCGGTCCGCCGCCTGCCTCCCACACGGCCTCGCGGTTGGCCGTGGAGTTTGGCCGCCGGTCCGCCGCCGGGTCCGCCGCCTGGTCAGGCCTCACGGTCCAGCCAAAAACACAGGACGGAAGCTGCTGCCTGCTCGCAAGGGCGGTCCAGGGGCTCGTCGCCAATGGGACCGCAAAGTGGGAGAGAACGACCAACAGGCAGATAGAGAGACCCCGGTTTGCACGTGTGAGCTCGCAGGGGTAGGCGTAACTACGGGGACATGTGTGGGCACATGGAGGCACGGGTGGTTATGGGTACACATGTGGGAAGGCGAGCACGAGTGGGCACACGTTGATACAGGTAGCTCCGATGAAACATTTGTGCACGGGCGAATAACGGCGGTTATAGGGACATCTGTATGCTGGCGGGGGCACGGTCGGCTAAGGGGGGATGTAAGGAAACGTAGTGGTAGAAATAGTAAAGCCTGTAAGTAAATGATGACTGGGACAGGGCACATGTCTATAACTGCCCTCCTTACAGTGCTGATATTGATATGTGCACTCCCAGCAAGGTGACAAGTGTTGGATATCTCTGTCCCATCTTCGAAGTTAGCTTCGAGTACTGCCTTATAGGGAAAGAATTTCAGCTGCAGTACTTCCTTCAACTATCCTTAACTGGCGTTGTAGCTCTGGTTTGTTTCGAGCTCCCTATTTCAATGTTTACGGTAGAGAATTGCGAAGGCCGGCCCGCGGAACACTTATGCACCGTCATCACACATCAAGATACCACCGTTTTAAGCAGTACGAACTTGTGGAAGTATTCAAAGTCGAGAATGTATGGGGCAAGACGTTCCATCTGAATAAAAAACTGCTATTGAGAATCAATACAAGGTTACTCAATAGGCTTGGAGAGGATACGCTGATGTTATGGTGCTTAGTTGTTTGGAGTTTCTCGGTAGGTCCTAAGGGCATCACCACCGGTACGTGGTCAAATGACCAAATATGAACACTTGGCTCGTTTCTCATAGTAACTCAAATGGCTAGTGGGAATTTGGTGATTTGCACATGTGGTACTTTGATATTTGACAAAGGGCGGCCCCACGGCGAGGACCAAATAGAATACAGTGCGCCCTTACTCACCCTCCTACTCACCCTCCTACTTTCCTCTTTCCGCTTAACCCCCCTCGTAACTCCCTCGTACCCTTTGCTCGCACCACTCCCTTGCACCCTTCCCTCCACCCTTCCCTCCTATCCTTCCATTCTGTCTCCTCGTATATATAACCTCAATCGAACAGCGGAGCCGCTCAGCCCATTTATGTCTACATGGTTGCAGAGCGCAAAGGACAGTGGAGATATCGACTTTAGGAATCAGCTCTGGTCTGACACAAGCTGCAGTGATGACGAATCCCAACATGGCGGCTCCCGCCCTGTCAAGTTGCCAAAAAAGAGCGGGATCGACATGAGGGAGCGGACAGGCTCCATCCAGGCTACCTGATGCCTTTACCGACTTGCGGGGGGTGTCCGTACCGCAAAATAACCAAATCAGTGGGATTTGTGCGGCATCGAAAGGGAAGACATGGCTGGAGACTGCCATGTGTTTCGTCACAAGTCTCTTCGGTAGTGGGAGTTTTGGAGGGAACGTTTTTCGTGTTACAAATGAGCCTTCAACAAGTGGATCATCCAGGGTACCAAATTGCACAGAAACGGAACCTAATTCTTGATATTTGGTTTCGAATTTTAGTTCGGAACTAAAACTTTGTTGAGTTGCCCCAATCGGTGAGATGTCAATCGAAACCAAATCATCCAATTTCGGTAATTTGGGTATTTGATTCTACCGGTGATGAAGCTCTAACGGATTTTTAATTCGCATAAAATAAAGCAAGACACAATAAGCCATGGAAATGTGATCAGTGGCCCCGTATCTTACTTTTTAGAAGATCGGCAGATCACTCGGCAGCGGTACAAATGGGACAGAGGGGGTTGTATCACAATTGGATCAGGGAAAGATCTCGGACGATCCATCCGTTACTAAAGGTACCATGAAGGGGTACCCGTTCCTTCCATCTTGCAAAGAAGATTCGATCGCATTTATGTTATGAAAGAGTTTGATTCTTGGATTGCGCTGGTGACGACCAACTGTTGGTACATTTCTAGATCGCAAGAAAAGTACTGCACCTTAAACAAGTTCAAGTAACTCACGGACAGTGACTAATAATCATATCTACTAAATAGCAGTACGAATAAGTAAAAACCCATTTCAGTTAGGCTTGCTGTATTAGTTCACCATCTTGGCTATAAAGATGTCGGATTTACACAGAACAGTTTCTTTCGGATTGGAAAGTGAAACTTGTGGCGTTGGTTCATTTCAAACGATATTCACGGGCCTCAAGCGCAGAGTGGAATTTGGAACGACTTGACGTTTGCACAGAGTCGCTAGACGCGGGGCGCTAGAAGGAAAACGGTGGAACTATCATCGAGGAATCGAAGCGACGCATACGGAGAACGATTAGAACGCAAGCTGAAAAATTTAGACAGCACACACCTCGGCGGCTCTGTCTCTCGCACTGCTGTGCACCTCGTCCCCCGAATGGGCCTTCAGTACGTATCATGTGAGTAAAATACCAGCATAAGATATAACCCCAACCCCATAGTGGAGTAGTTATGGGGTAGAGAGTACTTTGCAGACTGCAATGAATAAGGGGTTCCGAGTAGATTAGGGATACATCTTACAGTACGGGATGTCCGACAACACTTTAGGAGTTACGCAAAAGGATTTCTGTAACGGATATGACTAAGTTTCACGAACCAAAATTGCAGCATTGACAGATGCCCATGAGTACAAACAAGCATATACGCAAATCAAAACGTGAGAAATTGCATATGAGTGTTACCATCGAGAGCAATCACCTGCGAAGTAATGGAAAGAGTACTTCAGCGCAACCACTCTGTGACCCTTGCCACAAGAAGGGCATTCAAATGGAGTGTATCCTTGCATGTACTGATGGCATGAAATCATCTTCCTTCACCCTCTTCGACAAGTTCTGTCTTGATGCACTACATTGAACGCTGTATGTCCGAGCAAAGCGAGCTCCTGCGGTTTTCTGAACACTCTAACCGCATCTCTCCTTCCTCTTTCTCCATTAACATTAATGCTTTAAAAGACGCCTGTTGTCTTTCTCTTTTACGTTTCGCAATCAAGATATAATCCAAATGTTGAACGCAATTTCAAGGAAAGGAGAACTGACAACTAGGAATCGCTAACACCGCTCTCCGCTTCTCGTTACGTGTGTTGTTCTTCGCCGTCTGACTACACCTGCACGCTGGCGCGACATGGAAATGTTTTTCGGGAAGCACGGAGGGCAACTGTCGGAGAGTTTTTGGAGGTAGTGGAAAGCTTCTTAGAAGCTTGTCAGCTTTTGATACTATCCGATATAGTCGCTGACTTCTTTATTCAAAGGGCTGAGGTCTATGCATGTGACATCAAGAATAAATGTGGAGCACTGGGCAACTGCACAGACTTCATTGATGGTACATTTATTGCTATTGCTCGGCCATGTTTAGAGGAGGAAAAGAACGTAGCATACTAAGGTCAAAAGCGCAAGCATGAACTGAAATACCAAGCCATCACATCACCTTATGGCTTCGTTCTACATGCTACAGGGACCATTGAGGGAAGGAGGCATGATTGTACGCTGCACTGTCGAATCGGAGTGGAAGATTTCTTTCCTCAGATATCAGACGTATCCGGGAGGCAGCATTGCATCTACGGGGACTCAGGCTACAACCAGCGGCCCTTTTTAGAAGTACCGTATCAAGGCTCCAATCTGAACGTTAATCAAGGCGCACTCAATGCTGCTATGTCTAAGGGATGGGTGACGGTCGAATGGTATTTCAAAAAGGTGAATCTGTACTGGTCAGCGATGGAATACAAAAGGAAGATGCAGACAGGAGAGGCGCCAGTGGGAGGGCTTTACATAGATGAGATGCTTCTTATGAACTTCCAAAACTGCCTCTATCCGAACCCCATCTCCCAATACTTCCTATGCCCTCCTACTAGCATGGAAGACTACCTGGATCACAAACAACAATAAAATGCACTCGCTCCGAATTTTCAAGGTGTCCTCTATCCTCACTCCTCGTTGGCCAGGGTGAAGCGCGAAACACGAGCGGAAAGCGCAGGCGAACGAAGAGTGAGGAAAAATTCAGCGTGCCGAAGGATGAGAAGCGAGCGGACTTGGAGCCCTGCGTGAGCAGCGCCAGCTCGTTTTTTGGTGAGAAAAGAACATTTAAAATATTAAACGTAGCATGAAAAAGTTGGGTGCATTGATTCTCGGACAAGGACCATACGGCTACTTTCTAGTCTGCATGAATGGGCTCATCATAATCTTGAACTTCTCAAGTTCAAGTTCGTGCTGCGCGGCGTTTTCCTCTCTTCTCAGCTCGCGCTCCTTTTCGCGGTCGATGCGCTCTACTTCAACACGCTCACGCTCCAGGACAAGACACTCTTTTCAATCGCGATGCGAGCCAGTTCGGCATCCCGCAAGGCCATACCGAATCATTCTAACTCCGATTCAAACCTGCCTCCGGTGCGTGACACGGACTCGCCACGCTTCTTTCTCGAGCTCTGCTGGCCTTCTTCTTCTTCAGTGATCTCTTGGTCTTTGTTCTCCGTCCCTTCCTCGCTCTCAGCCCGCATACGGCTCACCGAACGGGCTACCAGCTCGTTTCCAATTCTGACATTCCTAGCATCTCTATCCTCTTTAGCAGCAGCAACGGACTTCTTTTCCTTCTCCATGTCATTGCGCGCTTCTCGCATCATCTACCGCAGCTCGTACAGCTCTCCAATTTCCCCTCCCATGCCTGAAATTCTTCTATCGGCAGCGTCTCGGTGCTCGAACGCGTCTTGAATTTTCTTGCAACAGTCTTGGACGCTCTTGGCAATGACCCTCAGTGACATTTTCTCGTTCAGGTTTGCACGCGTCGCCGCCTCGCCGAACCGCTTCTCGATTTCGCCACACCTGTCAACGTGTGCCTTATCGGCAGATCCTTCATATGCGAGTATGAGGTCATTCTCTGGCGTAAACTTGGGACGACGACCGCCTTTTTTGTAGGGAGAAGGGTCAAGCGCGAAGTTCACATCGCTGCGCTCATTGATGTGGGGGATAGTGAGGTGGAGGGTAGGGGATGGAGGTGTTGAAGAAGGGATAACATTCGCCATGATAATTAGAGTGGTTACAACGTCACTAATACAGAGCTCAGCTCTACATAAATGGAAATGAAAGTACCGGAAGGTACCCGCCAAAGTTCTGACACCGCTCACATGTGTGTTCGAAAGGTTACAGAAACGATTTCACTATGCCATCAAATTTCACGCATCTTTGTCACATCCGTTTGTGAAATCTGACTAACTGTAATATTTTATTCATATTTTAGTCATATGTTGCAGAACTTTCCTTGCGTCAACTGCCTACTATTGAACACTACAGTCCGTTGCAAAATATATCTTTTTCACTCATACTACATTATATGCCCAAATCTGCGCAGTATTCCAATAAAATTAAGTTTCTACTAATCCCAAACCCGCAGAGGTGCTTCAAAAACATATCCATTATCTAATGCAAGTTGTCGTAAGTAGTGACTAGTAGTCTATCTTGGCCCCTTTGGAGTTTATCATGCTTATGCACCGCCTCTGCATTGATCCAATGTGATTTTCGATTACATTTCAATCGATGGCGTGCCAGAATGGCTTGAAGCAGCCTTGCAGATCAAAAAGTGAGAGAAAATTCCTCCCATTAGCATAAGCCATACGTGCTAGTATGACCGAAATGTTCTCAATTGGGTTGAGATCAGTCGATCTGGTTGGCCACTTCAGAAAATCCATTTTTAAAAACTCGAGCCACTGCATCATGGCACCAGAAACATGGATGGCTGAATATATTTTTTATAGATGAAATAATCGCCATGAATGCAGTAGGCTTACGGTAGCAGAAACTGTTCTCACACTTCTGCATATCGAGGAGAGTCCTTTTTCCCTTCAATAAATGCAATCTATGACCTCCCAGTATGCGACATCGTGGCCCATACAATGACAGATTGACCAGCAGATGACGGGTGATTAATTCCTTCTTCGACTTGCGGAGATCATTCCAAATGAATTTGTAGCAGTCAGGACCATCCAGAATGAAGTTCTTTTCATCGGAAAAATCACATTTCCCACTCATCTATCCAATGCGTGTGCATTGCACACCATTTAACATGTCTAATTTTATGGTCATCAGTCAAGGCAAATGTCTTCTTCATTTTTTCATATTTGAAGCTTGCCTGACGCTTGACCTTCCCCCAGACAGTTTGACTTCTCGCCGTGATTCCCAGATTTCCCTTAATGTTTCTACAAGATCTGCTTTCCGTCGATAACCCATGCTTAATCGCTCTCCTGTCCGCATAAGATAGGATTTCCGGGCGGCCAGGTGACTGATTCGTACCGTACCATACAGGATCGCGTAGGAAGTTGGCTATAGTCATCGGATCGCGCTTAGTTTTTCGCGCAATGGCGGCGGGTGCCAAACCTTCACCGCTAAGGCGCATGATGGATATCTGCTGGCCTTTCGCCAGTGGTTTACCTCTTCCTATGAAGATGTTGGAATAATAGAGCACGTGTCAAGAGAGGGGAGTAGAACGGCGGCAGTAGGGCCTATAATAGTATCGAGATGCTAATCTTAGAGGCCGGATAGTGGTACTTCTTTATAAAATGGCTATCTTTTTGAAAATCTTTGTTGAACCAAAAACGAGCTCAAGTTATTAAAATCCTTACATTTCATCAGTAATCACCTCTTTACTAGTCTTACCTCAAAAGCATATATTTATGGACCGCACTGTACATGTGCTTGTCGCAGCCACATTCTACTATGTGAACATGTTGTATTATTGTGCTATAAACTATTTTTCTACTTGCCTCTCTAAACTTGCAACTGCTAATTCGGCAAATTCACTTACCTTACGGTCTCTAGACTATCTGTCTATAGGCCATGCCTCTGGCAGCTGCGTTTCTGTATAAGAAACCTTCAGCAGGTTGATTTCTGGTATTCGATAGTCTCAGCAGGGCCATTCCGGGAGAGTTCTGCAAGTTCGTCCTATCTCACCTTGAGAGCTGACGTTCGGCGGCTCTCTAGGAAAGGTAGGTAGTTAGCGCGAGGGCGATGCCCGACAACCACAGTGTCATTGGCAGCTGCGTCCAACGCCCACTGTAGCGATTGAACTTTAATTTGTGACGTTGAGCAGCACTTCACCCAATGAAGAGCTACTCTGCCTCACAAATTTGAAGATGCCTTTGTAATGTACACATGCTAAAAGGATATTAATCAAACTCCATGGTAGTTAAATCTTTTGTGGTAGTTACATGATGTCCTTTTAGTATTTGCACTTCACATGCACTGCTCACAAAAAGCAGATGCCAAACAATCTTTCTTGGACCCTGGCCCGCTCGAAGACTTATACAAGACTTAATAAAAACAAGTACCCTTCAAAGGGTAACTGTACAATTCAACCAATATCGTCCTCTTCCAGCACCAGGACAGTATAGCTTCCAGACGAATCATTCCTGTGCCCCTGTCCGAGAACCAAGAGTCAGCTTTTCCAGAAACCGGAAGGGCACTATCTTCTATAAGGACATGGGCCATTCCTATGGTTCTCTCACGTGGCGGTGCTTCTTCACCACATCCGTGAGTACCGGTGTGATTATTTAATAAATTTGTTTCATTCAGTGTGTTACTGAATGACGTTGGTGCTTATACTTCTGAATCTTAGTTCTAAAAGGTTCAGCCTACAAAATAATTATAGGAAGATCACTGTTATAAAATCTGTTGCAACAGGGGAGAGGGCGGAGGAGCTTGGGGCAAAGCCGGGGCGAGCGGAAGAGGAGCGAGGTCAGTAAGAATTCTTTTAGGATAAGAGCAGAATGATCGGTTGGTCAGGTGCTTGTCTCATCTAGAAGTGAACTGCATGGGAGAGAACATTGCTATTTGTAGCAAAGGAAAGAGTCCTAGAACTACTGTAGGAATTGATCTAAAATACAGACACTTTACGTGGGCATCGACTGTAGGTGGGCAGCCACTGTAGATGGGTAGTGGATTACATTCACACTGTCGCTTAGCGTAGAAGTAGACCAGCAGAAGCATAAGTCGAACAGTACAGTATCTGATAATTAATCCTAGGTTTATTGTCTGGTATGAACCATACGGAAGAACTAGACAGGCAGTAGCAGTACAGTACTGGTATCAGCCGGTTGAATAACCAATCTTTCATAACTGTAACAAGAAGTACACCGCTCACTCCAATTAGTGTCACACACGCTATTCACGAACACCGATTTTGGACCCATCGTACCCAATATAGAGTCAGTGACTCTAATTTGGAATATTCACTAATTGAAGTGAGTTCCAACATAGTGTACGTGACATTAAATTTGAATGCACAAATTTTGTCAGTACTGGAAAAGAGAAAGTTAGCCATTTACTCGGTTTCTGATTACGTCACACACCCATCAAGCTCCATTATGTCCGCAGCAGATGTTCCGTCGAAGTGATGAGGATCCTTCTTTACGATTTCCTGCAAATTTGGAAACAATTGAGCCGTGTCCAACATTCGATTCTGATTACGAGTCAACCCGCACCCCATCAGAGCTCTTCGGGGATACAAAATACCATCGACGCCCCTCGTTTCGTTCACCTCATGTATCACGTCGGCAGCAAGCTCAAAATAAGACCTCTTGCCGCGGTTAAGAAGTTTTCCGGAACCCTTTTCCAATTGGTCCACGCATTGGCCTGCACCATACCCATAAGTTTCTCATCCCACTTACGCCTCCACAAAGTCTCTAATTTCTGGATGAAAAACGAGTCAGCCGGCTGGCATAGGTCGTTAGCATTTTTTGGAAGATACTGAAGCTCTTTATTCGATCTCATCAATTCAGTGCGAACTTCATCTGACATGGCATGACCTGATGCACTATCTATGAAGATAACTTGCTTTTGTCCGTTGGGCAGCGGTTGCAGAACCTTGCATTTGCGGAGCCATTCTCGAAACACACGCCTATCCATCCACCCTTTTGGACCTGTGTGACACCACACACCCCGGACTGTATCCGGAATACCTCGAATAACGTAGGAGCAGGCGCCATTTTGGAATATGAAAAATGGGACACAGATGCGAGCATTAGGACAGCCACCTAACATAACCATCATGGTCATTCCGTGGTTGCCACTCACCAAATATGCAAATTTGACCTCACTCTCCGCTTTCATTGCCAACGTTCGCCCATCATTCGTGTCCACCAGAAAGTGTGCTCATCAGCATTTTAAACACATTCCTCCGATAGAGTCCCATCATCGAATGCTCGCTTCAGATTTCTGAGATGGTACGAGAAAAAACCCTATCCACCAGTTCCTCCCTTTTCTTACTGGGACTGAGATTTCCTTTCTGCACACGACAGACAATCCGATTCGATTGCATGAACCGTTGCACCCACGGGGTTGTAACCAAATCTCGAATAGGTTTCCCCTGCTGGGATCATTCATGGTGCTGCTGTATGCTAAGGTTGAGGAAGATGAATCAATGAGATGCTGGCCAAGCATACGAAGGATCGAAATGTTGAATTTAACGCCTAAACCACGCATTCTCTCGACCTCCGATAGCAAATCCCGATTCAGTGCATGTACCCAGACGGATTGCTTCCTCCTACGTCATTTTTCGCTTTCGAAAGACGAACTTGCATGCGATTGAGAGTAGACAAGCAAGCGTAAAATCCGTTTCCTCTGCTTCCCGTAGTATTTACAGAAATGTGCCTAGGCACGCTCCAGATACTGGTGTCCCTAGTATTCGGTAGCCGTGTGGCGGTAGAGGTTTTTGTATTTCCTTTGCTTCCGGACTGAGAAGCTCTGGGGGTGAGGGAATGCGAGGCCTCTCGTCGAAGAGCCGACGAGCGCAAGATCCAGGGGTTTCACTCTGGTTCTCGATCCCCTAGTTTTCCTGCGAGGGAAAACTAGGGTATACGGGATCTTCCGGACCACGAACAGCAGTGTTCGTGGGTAAGGGATTCGGGGGGACGCCAAAGGAAGTTGTTATACCGTTCCTTCCAGGGGAACGGTATACGAGGCGGTGTCGCCGGCAACGGCAAAGGGGGAATGCGCTAACCAAGCGGGCACTGTACCTGAGGAGGTACAGTGGGCAAGGCTGAGGCGCACGTAGGAAGCGAGGACCGCAAGCCAGACGTAGCGCTACCCGAGTACAAAGCCTGTGGACACCTTTCCTCGAGAGGGGAAGGGTAGTGGGGCAGGCCGTTTCAGGTACGGTTCCGGATCTGAGTTGTAATTTCAAAGGAAGAGGTCTGCGTTTCTTTTTAGTTAGGATAGTCTGTTAGCTAATCCTTAAATACTAGAGATTCACCCCTATGCTTACACTAAATAAATACTAAA
>JAUBNZ010001455.1:0-11485 GCA_032355485.1 Bonnemaisonia californica | reverse complement strand
AGAAGCGTGTCGATTTTGTCGACACGTTTCCCCAGCCCTTCCGATAGGGCATCCCAGGCACGTTGACTGAACGAAGCGGAAGCTTCGTTCATCACGTCCTGTCGGAGCCCTATCAAAGTATCTTCGAGCATCTCCCTCGAGACACAGTTCAGCGTGAACTCTGAATAGTGCTCTTGGAGAGCTGCCATTTGTTTTTGGATGACCTCTTTGAGATTATCAAAGAGTTCATCTTCCATTTTTGCCGAGTGCCTTCAGACTACTGTTAAGGTTTGCTTGCCACTCGCTTGGGGCCTCGGCGTTTTTCGTGGAGGCATTTGGCTCAGCCCCAGAACTTCTAAATATTGGAAGTTCTAGGTCGGGAGACAACTGCAGTATTTATAGAAAGCGCCTTGGCACCCTCCGGATACTGTGTTCCTAGTATCCCGTAGAGGTGATGCAGGAGAGCGCAGTATTTCCTGTCGCTTCCGGGCTGGGAAGTACTGAGCCTGCTTCTCGCCACTCTGGCTCTCCCGCGAGGGTGAGGCAGGGTGTCCCAGGTGGATCCCACTCCACCACAGCCGGCAACAGTCGTGGAGAAGGGTTCCGTGGAGCGTTGCTTTGGATCGTCTACCGGCCCGGCTTTCCCTCTGGAGGAAAGGTAGATCGGGATGGGATTCACGAGGCACGGCCACTGGTGTGGCTTTTCCAGGCGAATGGGGAGTATAGGACGGATGGAGGCTAACGGCGCACCACGAGGGGTGCTTCGCGCAAATGGCAGATTGAGAATGTCGTAGGGCAGGGAAATCGACATCCAACCACGCTAGTGCTAACTGAACCGGCGTGTTCCTACTAGAAGAAAGTAGTCGAGAACAGCGCGAGGCGTGTTGTTCCGCAAGTTGAGTTGTATGGTGAAAGGGGAGGTCTTGGCTGACTCTTTTGTTGTATGATAGCTATTAGCAAATCTTTTACATAATATTATACATCCCTTTGCTTACAATACTACATGAATACATACATTTGGGCAATAGTGCCGCTCTGGGTGGAGTGGCTACGCAATCTGTATACGTGGCTTACAGAAAGCTGCACGCACCACCGCCACCGCGGCCCTGTAAGGGGTGGCAGGTGGTTGGCTATGCGGGCCGCCCTGAGGGCTCGGACGGCGGTACTGTAATGGGGGCCACCGACTATGGTGCTGGTTCATTGGCAGTTGTGGCAGATTCGGTTATGGGAGCTCAGATCCGGCTGCACTGGCCCCTGGGGCACTAATGTGCCCCTCTGTGCTCAGCACTGTATGCCGCCCTGGATCCACGCGCACACGTGTATCCATCGGGGTTCACGTGGGGGCGGGGGAATCCAGATTCCGGCAGTCCGTCCCGATCAGGCCTGTAGGTCCCCGATCCGGGCACGCTTGCACTGAAAGCTGCACGTGTGTCTACGGAAAAAATAAATAGTATAGCCGCCGTTCAGAAATTTACTGCATGACGGAGGCACGTAACTGTCGGGCCGTACCCTGCTCCGTGCGCCTCTGCGGTTACCACGGCGCGGGGCCCAGTAGCCCCAGCCGCAAATGGCTGGGTACTACATGTTCAAGTATGTATTTGCCGTGCTGATGAATCAGGGTTGCTCACCGCTCCGGTCTGTGACATTTTGGGCAGTGGCGTTGACGGAGTGTGTCTAGCGGATAGAAGCGAACCTCTTGCATAAGGCGTACGTGCATTGCCGGTGGCATTTCTTTCAACCCCGCCTAATCTCGGTGATCATGCAACTCGGTGTCGAGAATTTTACTAACTGCGGGCCGTATTCTGCCGCGGCGCTGAGCCGTGCTCGAATTGCACATTCCCGTAGAGTGGTCCGCTCAATCAAAGATCTTCTTTCCTGGACAGGCTGAGGATGACTTTGGTCTGTGGTTCCCCCTCTACTCGGTCGGTGAGGGCATTGATTGGGGCAGTCGACACCTGGGCATCTCGTTAGTGATGGGGATCCCCGCAACTTCTTGGTGCATCCTGCTAATCCGGCAAGGGAGTTACTGATTTCCCGGTGTTTGGAGGGGCCAGTCACCTTACAGAGGATGTTCTCGCTTCTGAAGGCCGTGGTAGTGGACGAGGCGGAGCCCGGCACGGTTACGGTGATTCGTCGACTAGCTTCGGTGCGGAGCGAGAATGACCGATTGCGCGAACAACATGGCCTTGATCTGTAACTACTCGCTGCCGTGCAGGAGGAGGTATCCCTGTACAGGTGTTTGGAACTAGAGCAGCGGGGGCAACTTGCGAGGCAAGCTGAAGGATTACGAACCCGATTACGGGGCGAATTGGATCTTCTAGGAGTCCATGTGGCCGGCGCCCAAGAAGTTCTTCTAACAGCCATCTCGTTTCTGACGGGCGGGTCCGTTTCTGGGGTGGTTTTCGCCGGTGGTGGGGAGGGGGCTTCCCCTGTCCCTGCGGACATAGCTGGGTTCTGCTGGCAGGTAGACTTCTTACCAGGTGTTGGCAAGGAGATTAACGGCAACGGTAACCTTTGTACTGTGGCCAGAGGTGAGCTCGGAAAGGACGATTTGGTGGCTGAGGGTGTGCACCCTCACGTCAACGTGACTTCGGCCGATGTTCGCCCGCCCCCACGTAACCAGTTTCACCCGCGGAAGCTTCCCTTTCGACGCGTCCGCGCTCCCCGGTCCCTCTCGTTGAGTTTAGCAGGGTATCCTCGGCGACAGTACTTAACGCGAGGGTACAGACACGAAGCCAGCAACGTTGTAGGGGAAACGGCTATGAATGAATTTCTTGCGAACCACGTGGTCGGTTTGGACGGGAACCCATTAGGAGTGCAGGCCGGATACAGTTGAACCTGCGGCGTGCCCGGGTGAACTTGTGCTCATTCATTGTTAAAACGTGAAACCAGCTTGTAGGCCTTCGGATCCCTGCTCCTTGTGTCTCCAAACCTGGGGATTTTTACCGAGCTAACAGCTTCGTAGGGCGCCTGGGTACAAGTGCCCGAGGCCTTCCCTTCTGAATTTTGTGCGGGAATTTTGGGTTAGGCCGTAAGTTACGTCTGGGATCCACAACCTCCCGGTTGATTGATTGGCAGCATACTCCCTGAGCCGAGGCGACGGAGAGACCCGAACGTTTGGCCGTGAGTCGTTCAGATGAGGGCTTAAGGGGGCGTGTAGTGGGCTCTTGGCCGCGCAGAGATTCCGGTGGCCCGTATCTGCTCCGTCTGGGTGGTGCGTGGTGCGTTGATATGCACCGAGTTCGAGTCTACTCGAACGGGCGCGTGACGAAGCAGCGATGCCGGCCGAGACGGATCCGCTGCATCGTGTTGCTGCTTGGTACGTCCATTTGCACCAATTTACAGTCGCCTCGAGTGGGGGTGTGCCGTTACAGAGATGGCTATTAACAAAGCCTGGCGTTAATCGATTATGTGTTTCTGTTGGCGTTCTGTACCATCCACATACACCTCACGTCGAGTATAATTTGTTTTTCAGCAACATCTCAAGTCTTGTCACGACTATTTCGGTATGGTGAAAGGACATTTTCGTTCCTCCGGAAGGGTCCTCAGAGTTCTTAGGTCTCGCCCCATGGACAATATGCTCCCGAGTCGCCCGGCGTGACACGGCTGGCCTTGCCGCGCCAGTGTCACCGTGCAGAGATAGATCCGGATATTTACCTCGGAGGAGGTTACAAATTTCGATACGTTACTTTCCCGAGTTGGTAAACTCTGTGCAATCAGCCGATTGAACGTCGCCGTTTCGACTGGGCTCCTTTTGAGACGGTAGAAACGCACGTTTCGAACGGGATGGGACCACACACGGGGGATATCTGGATTGGGACGCCCGCCGTAAGCACGCTCTCTGCCCTGTTGAAATCGTTTGCGGGATGCCTTTCGACTTATCCTATTTGCGTTGGTCCGAGGAAGTTCGTTATATCTGCTTGATGGTGGGTTGGGCCTCTAGACCAGTGGAAAATCTCTGGAACCCAAATGCCCTGACTGTTTCCCCACACGAAATGTTCCTCGTCGAACGAGGGTCCATATGGGAGTATCACGAAGAACCGCGTAGTGGTGCCGGACCGGGGGAGGTCGCAAGGCCATGGTTCCTCCATAGTTGGTACCTCAAGGAAGCCAGTGATGAGTGCAGCCGGCGTATTGGTACTAAGGTATTTGCCGTCGGGAACAACGTGGAAGTGTTTAATATGGCGTCTGCTTCCAGCACGCAGTATTGTCCTGCGTATGACCCATAACTCTGGCCGGAAACCGAGAAGTCGTTCCCCATCCTTAGACCCTCTTCGTTTTCCTATACCTAGTCGAACTTGATGCCACAGGGGTGCGAACCCATTCAGAGCGCGACCTTTCGGACCATTGACCTGATGGAGTAGGCATTGTTTGCCGGTATGAGTCCCATTTACAAGGCGTATCATCATCGACGCCTGCAGTACCTCAGCCCCAAGTTGTTGTCCCACATTATGCCGCTGGAAGCTGGGTGTCTTGCTTATGGGGGACCATATTCGCTAGGTCAGATCGAGACCCTGTTAGAACAGCATTCCCGCATCAACTGGGCTGAGCACACGAAGATTGTTCTGCCCCGGTCAAACCGAGGATGAGTCAGGTTTGTGGCTCCTCTATGTTCCCAAAGCGGGGGCAATGTATTCGAACATTCTTCTCTGGGGTGCTCATCTCGAATCAGAGATCGTGCGTAATGGGTTTTTGGAAGATGAGAATCCCGCAAGGGACCTACTATGGGAGAGTAAATTGTCGGCCGTATTCACTCTGCGCCAAGCCCCGCCTGCGCTCGCCCCCGGGTCCATTACACCAGAAGAAGATCAACAAGGATCCGATGTTACCGAAATATAGAAAGAGCTGCCGGACCGTGTGTCGGAGCTGACCGAGGCACGTTCAGAGCTGGCGACTGCTGTGGCCGCGGCCACGGCCATGCAGGGCGATGTGGGCCGTACTGGTGCTGAGCTGGAGACTCCGCCAGCCGCGGTATCGGAGCTTGAATCAGGACAAGATGCCCTCAGAGAGGCGTGCGAGACTGAACTTGAGGTGAACGAGGATCTGTGCGTCCGCTTTCGGCATTAGGGTTCCTCTGCGATATCTCGGTTGTTTTCGCAGAGCCGGGCGGTTTGGACGTCCATCGAGGCTGACGACGAGAATTGTTGAAGACGTAATTCGAATCCAACGACGGCGCTGGCGTGTCCGGGTCAGCTGGTGTTGGTTCTACTGCTGATAGCTCGGGGCCCAGGCCCAGAGTCGGCCGAAAGAGGTGTCTTTTGGTCTAATAATTGCGCATCTTTTCGTCCAATTGGATCCTTTTTTAGAAACCTACCTAGACGTAGGCTTCGAAAAAATAATGTACATTGCTCTTTCTCACCTCTGTGCTTGCCTATGAACGCGTGCTCCCTGGTGAGTCGGCGCTACGCGTCGCCATGACGTTGAGGGTGACCCTGTGATTCTCGGTCCGTTTTCGAACTGTCCGTCGAAGGTGGGCGACAAGGGGTGCGGAGAGGGCTGATTGGGGTTCCCATGTGTCGTCCCAGGGTGCGAACCCGCACTATCGTACTCGGAATATCAGTGCAATCCCAATGTATGCCGAATCCTCCCTCAGAGTTTCTATGAAGAACTCCTGCTCCTGCGGGTGATAGGTTAGGTGTCATGCGACCAATAGCAAGCGTTTCAGCTGTCGGGGTCGGAATCCAGGGGCTCTGACAGCGCATCAGTGCGGGGGAAGGGAGGATGCTGTCTGGGACGCGCCTGGGGGTGGGTATTCTGTCGTTCGGGTTTTTACCATCAACGGGTGTGGACTCCGCGTTCGCAGGGGGCAGGATGCGCGCCCTTATTTTCGGTGGCCGTATGCCGTCTGAGCTGACGCGTTCGAGCACGTCGTCAACGACGACGTCGAATGTTTGGTCATAGCAACCAATGAACAGCGATGGGCGCACCTCTGGGAAATAGAGCTTGGTCCTAGTACGATATGAGTCGAGATAAGCTTCATCGTCTACTTGCGCCTTGCCTCGCGCAACATCTTCGAGGTACAAGAGGTCGGCTAACGTGATGCACCTGTTAGCAGCACGGAACTATTTGTCAAAATCCAGTTTTTATCGCTCCTGTGCTCTCGCCAGGGAGCGGGACGCTTTAGCGTATGCCTTTTGTAATTTCCACAAGAAATCAGAGCGCAAGAACGGTAAGCTACGGAAAAGTTCGACGTTATACGTGGTGAGTTGGACCGGGTATCGAGTGAGGGTGAGCTCAAAAGGTGACTTATTGGTGGAACGGTGCACGCAGCGGTTGTAAGAAAAGGCGAGCGTGTCAAGGTACTCGTCCCAAGAGTTTCAGTGGTCGCTCACATGGTGACGTAGCATTCCCAAGACTGTCGGTTCATTCTTTCCACTTGAGCATTTTTCTGCCGGTGGTACCCTGCGGTGAACAAGTTATGAACACCCAAGATGCCACAGGTGTGCTGAAATAGCTTTGCTTTAAACTGCGAACCATTATCCGACCGAAACGTTCCTGGGGAGCCCGTAAATAAACACCCAATGCAGACAGAACGCCTTCGCTACTGCTACGGAGGTTATCATAGAGAGTGTCAAAACCGGCACAGTTTGTCGTATCCGTCGGCGATGACCAGTGTGAATCGTTTCTTCTTGTTCTTCTTATCGAGGGAATCAAAGATGTCAATAGCCATGCTGTGCAGCGGTTGTTCCGCCGGGATTAGTTTCAGCGGATTCGTGTGCTTCACCAGGAACATGGCATTTCGTGGGCATGTTTCACGACTGTGGTCAGTGTTCTCCTCATGCACCGTGAACTGAGGCCTGTAGGCGTGTTTCCGCAGAGTTTCATACATACGGCGTATCATAGGATGACCTCTGCGGGGAGAACAGTGGTTGGCTCTCTACAGAAGAGGCCGCAAGGGAAGCGAGAAGATTACCTGGCCGATATTGTCCTGCAGGGAAGTTTGGATGAGAATCTGTTGTCGGCTCGCAACGAAGTTTCGGCCCATGCTTATGGAAATCAATGAGGTCTTCTACTGGCAGAATTCGTCCATGATGTGATCCGCCAACCACTCCGAGGTGGTAATGGGCTCTTCCTCCGCGGTCGTTAAAGGCGAGAACAGGGACGTGTTAGCTTCTTCAGGTGTGCGAGAGCACGACGGGAGAATGTCTTCGACGGGTGGCGCTGACAAAAGGAGAAGCGGCTGGATCACGCGGCGCTTCGAGAACGGGAGGGGCCCTACCCACACCCTAGGGTCCTCGAGGCGTTCGGGGCTAACAAGTGGTAACGTCCAGACTCGAAATAGTTATAGTTGCTTTCTGCATTTTCCTATTTTTGGACCATGTAACGAGGAATATCATCTTGCTATGGTCTCACGTACGCCCCCGTCTTATCCATGTGCGACAGAGCGTCTGCGACGTAGTGCTTGCAGCCCGGGCGTTACTGGAATTCAAAGCCAAATTTGGAAAACCGGAGCCTCCTCCGCGCGAGCCGACCTACGGCAGATGTCTGATTTAGGATGCACTGGTTCGTTTCGTAGTCATTCCGGACTGTAAATTTCGCCCGCTCAAGGTAGGGTTTCAATAAAAAATTGACCATACTACTGCAAGGCATTCTTGTGGTTGATTAATTGCGTTCCGCGCTCAGTAGTGTCCGACTCCAGTAGCCGATCGGGAGGTTCAGTTTGGTGTCCTCGTCCTGCTGCTGGAGTAGGACGCAGCCAATCTGTCCGAAGGAGACGTCGTTGTAGAGAATTTTTGGGTAACAATCTTGCAGAATCTCGAGTACCGGGGGGGGGGTAATTTGCCGTCTCGTCGAAGTACCAAAGGCGACCGTCTTCTCGGAGGAAGCCGGGGTTACGTCTTCACCGTTTTCCTACCGGAATAGGACGGTGTGCGGGGCTGCGATAAACGAGAAACGCTCGACGAACCGGCGATACGCGTGGCACGTGCTGAGGAACCCGCGAAGGTGCGTGTTGGTACGTGGGTATATCGATTTTCAGATTGAATCCGCGTTGGATTCCGGGACTGAGAGCCTGCCCTGCCGGATTACGTGGCCCAGGTAACTGACCGACCAACGGAAGAACCCCGTCTTGGAGAACTTAAGTGACACCACTGCTGCTGCCAGCGTGCTGAGAATCTTCTCCACGTGCTCAATGTGCTCTTTCTCCGTTTTTGAGAAGATGATCACGTCGTCCGGATAAGCCTGAAAAACCTGCCATGTGACGCCAGCAAAACCAGTTCCAACACGTGTACAAACGTGGCCAGTGCATTGGTCATCCTGAAAGGCTTCCGTAACAACCTGAAGGTGCCGAAATGTGAATTGAACGTATTCTTATTTCGGTCGCCCGGTTGCACTGGAATTTGCTAATACCCCTAATTTTTGTCCAAGTTGGAGAAGATTTCTGAGTCGCCCATCAAGTCGATGCAATCGTCCATGCGTCGGATCGGGTACGAATCCTTCACTGTGGGCGGCTATTTAACCTTATATAGTCGACGCAAAACCGGAGTGACCTGTCCTTCTTGGGGGCAACGACCACGTGGCTGGCCCATTTAGACGTCGCATATTCGATGACCCCGTCCCTCAGCATCTTCGCCTCCTCTCAGCATATCACGCTTTGCGATGCGTGTCCGGCGCGGTAGGACGCCTGATTGACTGGCCGAGTGCCGTCTTGTAGGTCGATACGTTGTTCGGTCACCGGAATTTCTCCGAGGGTCCCGTCCCACTTAGGGGCGTATTCCAGAGCAATTTGAATGTCTTCTAATGCAATTCCAGGTTGACCTTTTCCTTTACCTGGTCACCACTGATGTTACCTTTCCATGTCTCGTCCGGTTCCGGAAGTGGCAGTATTGGTGGCTTCTAGGGGACTCCGTTTCCATTACGGGCTGTGTTGGCGCTGGACCTTGGTGCCCAAGGGGGTGTCCGACACCGTGATCAACTCTAAGTCCTGGCCCGAGATGGAGCTCGTGGGGTTCCCGGCGACGGTGCCAAGGACCGTTTTCTTGGCCAGGACGCACTTCTGCTTCCCGAAGGTTGATACGGATACCAGAAATGGTTTGTTCTTCGTGAGGTACGCGATTCCATTCGCCATCTGGATCATTCGACGGTCAAGGAGGTCGTAAGTAGGTATCAAGACGTAAACGCCGGAGACCGGGCTCCTCACCGATACAAAGGTAATTTGTCCGGGCTCCGAGGTGATGAGATGGACTACCCGAATTATGGCGGGGTTTGGTTTCAGACGGGTCTCTGGGGAGGGGTCTACCAGTATTGGTTCTTCGTTCCCTTCGCGGGGTGTCAGGAAGATCTGTTGTTTTTCGTGCATTCCAGTAGATTTCCGTTTACCTGGATATGTAGCCTTAATGTGCTGACCTATCAATTGGCATCCTATCATCCACGGTACCGACAATTTCCCCAAGATTAAGAAAATATGGTTACACAATCGTCGCTCTAGCTGTACAAATATCTGGATCACTTTACTCGGCGTAAGCCGGTTGTCGTTCACCTTTGGCGGTGCTGCTCTTCTGTTAACATAGGACATTAAAGAATTTTGAACCTAAACACGAGGCAAATAATACAGCGGATGTTTTGCCGTGCGGAATGTGTCTGGTGTATCGGTGCGATCCCGCGAGGGGTATAAGGCACAGGGGATGAGGCTTCGCCCATACCGGGTAGGGTGGCCCTGAAAATATTGGCCCTGGCGCGGCGACGGTTCGCAGGAGCGGGGGATGCGAACGTAAAAGGCGGACTTCGAGCTTTGCGTGGTGGCGCATAATCCGCTTGGTGTCTGGAAGCCCGACGGGGTGTGCGGTTCGTCGGCTCTTGTTAGAGGTTTGTAAGGCTTTGGTAGCGGTTGGCGGCAGGGTGGTGCTAATCGGATAGGGAATTATAAATCGCTGGGGCTCGTTTGAACGACCATTATTTGCATTCCGTATTTCTGGGGCTCCATGAAGAGCACCGATGGCTTGATAATTTTCTTCCCCAGCGGAAAGGAGTTGCTCTCGTGATGGATATCCCCATATCTTTGAGCCATTGCGACCATTTCCCGGAATGTGAGATTAGGGTTGCATGGCAATGCGTCGCACAGGAAGTGTTGTGTGTAGGCCCTGAGATCTTCTACGAAGATCGAAACCTGAGTGCTTTCGGCAAATGCGTCACCCCTCCTAATTGCTTTTCGGCGCAGTCGAAAGGCGAATTGTTCCTCAGTCTCTTTCAACTCCTTTGTCATCTGTGATACCTCGCGGTATGCCTTCGCAACATTTCCCTCGCGGGAGTACGTCAATAGGAGCAATTGAACGGCTCCTGGGTAGGAGTTGACTGAGTCCACGCTCAGGAAGGAGCCCCTGAAGTACAGGCCAACGTATGTCAGAATTGTCTTCAGGGCTTCCCGGTCAAAGACGTATCGGAGGACGTGCAAGTTGCATCCTTCCGACACTCCCGTTTCATCGCAGGCCCGCTCGCATTTTTCAGGATCACAGGGCTCGCCATCCCTTCCTTGCCTATGAAGCCTTCGGTTTGCATCGAATGATGGACTTATGTGGAAAGTTAGGCCAATTCGCTAGCGATTTATGCGTCAAGCTTTGAGTGGAGATCCCGGAGACGGCAGGTGCGGTATGACAGCGCCTTTGTGAAGCGCTCATTAAGGGGAGTGATCTCGTTGATATCCAGGTATCCCGGCGACGGGGCAACCCCCTGAACTGACCGTCCGGTGCCCCCCCGCGTTTTTCTGGGTTCTCCAACATTTTTATGAACTGGGCCGGTCGATCGGGTCCGTGGGTGGGAGTGACTGTTGAGTTGCGGTGTGTACCGGTGATGCAGCTGGTGTCCGGTGAGACTGGCGGATTTTTACCAACATCCCCCAGCTCCCCCTCGTCCTCCACCACGGCTTACAGAAGGGAGAAGATCCTCTGTAAGGTGACTGGCCCCTCCAAACACCGGGAAATCAGTAACGCCCTTGCTGGATTAGCAGGAAGCACCAAGAAGTCGCGGGGGATCCCCATCGCTAACGAGATGCCCAGGTGTCGACTGCCCCAATCAATGTCCTCATGGACCTGGTCGAACGGCAACCACAGACCAACCTCATCCTCGGCGTGTCCAGGAAGTAAGATCTTTGAATGAACGATCCACTCTACGCGCATGTTCAATTCGAGCAACTGGCTCAGCGCCGTGGCAGAATACGGTCCACAGTCAGTAACATTCTCGACACCGAGTTGTATGGTCACCGAGAAGAGGCGGGGTTGAAATTAATGCAACTGACAATGCACGTACGCTTTATGCAAGAAGGTCGCCTCTATCCGCGAGATATACCCCGTCAACGCCACCGCCCAAAACGTCACAGACCGGAGCGGGGAGCAACCCTGATTCATCAGCACGGCACATCCATACTTCAACACAGGCGAGAGCAATATGGGGAACCCACGCTCCGTCTGAGCCCGGAATGAGGGATCATATCTCGGATAGAAGTGCACTCGCGTGCTTGCATCCAACTGATGGCTTCAACGTTGTGGCCACCAACGACCAGGCCAATCCCGAC
>JAUBNZ010001454.1:0-11485 GCA_032355485.1 Bonnemaisonia californica | reverse complement strand
TGCGCCGTTAGCTTCCATCCGTCCTATACACCCCTTTCCCCCGGCACGACCACACCCGTGGCCGTGCCTCGTGAACCCCAACCCGACCTACCTTTCCTCCAGAGGGAAAGGCAGGCCGGTGGGCGATCCACAGAAGCGCTCCACGGACCCCTTCGCCACGACCGTTGCCGGTCGTGGTCGAGTGGGATCCACCTCGGACACCCTGAATCACCCTCACGGGCCAGCCAGAGTGGTGAGAAGCAGCCTCAGTACTTCCCAGCCTGGAAGCGACAGGAAATACATCGCTCTCCCGCCTCACCGCTACCGGATACTAGGGACACAGTATCCGGAGGGTGCCAAGCCGCTTTCTGTTAATACTACACCGTCGTCCACCTGACTGTGCATTTCCATTGTCAATAGTGTCACCATCCCCAATAATAATGAGCAACTTCTGAGCCCTTCTCATAGCAACATTGAGCCGTCTCCACTGATAGAGTAACCCTATATCTTGTCTCCGATTGCTTCGTGTCCAGGTTACAATAATTACCTCTCGTTCCTGACGCTGCATCGAATCAACTGTGCACACTGAAACATTCATAAATCGTCTAAAATCGTAATTTCGAAGTGGCGTCGGCTCTTCGAAGCACATTAGTAAGCTCTGTAACATATGCCTTTTACAGCGCAATCTCTGCTATGTCATTCTAGAGATTAGAGCTCGCATCAGGTGAGGTCACCAGCTCCCCTGTGGCTTGTTCCACAATTCTCGCCTCTAATCCAATGAATATCTTCCAATTGCCAGTGTGGCTCTCCGCTTTCAGTAGGCTATCACAGGTGTCAATGAAGGCAAGTGGTGCATAATATCCTTCAGTACCGCCCCGGACATCACGGCTGCTTGAATTATAGTATGTCGAAACTATATTTGCTCTCAATCCATCAGTCACGTTGTTCTCATAGAAAACCTTGCTTTGATCTGCGGACACCTTGGTATGCATACCGTATTATATGTTCGTCGCACCACGTTGGTGACGCCAAACGGTCGAAGTTTGACTCAAGAATTGCCTCAAACTTAAGCCTTTCATCTCCCGCCTGCTCTATTAATTTCTCGGAATGGAATATCGACGGCAACTGGTTCAGGTCTCCGAATTGCTCAACGTGTAATGGAGACTTGTCGGGTTGATTTCCACCTTTTGCTCCTCCTCCAACCTTTCGGGCATGCACTAGGCCTGTCAAAAGATCGGGCTCCTTAATTTGCGCAGCCTCTTCAACAATTAAAATATCAAACGAAGAAGAAGGTGCTCTGAAGTCAGCCCCACCAGCACTGGAGAAAGTTGTGACCACAACAACGCATTCCTCGGCAAGGGTTGGCCTCACTTTCCCACTTGGCATCGAGAGTCGAGGAAGTTCTTTTTGAAAAAGATGATCATCATAACGGAATGCCATGGCTTTCATTTAGAATTCGGAGAATCCTCGAAAATCATAACCTCTCTCTTCTATCCTCTTTATCTCCAGATAAATTATCCCGTCATTTCCATCATCGATTCCTTTCTCCAACAATAGACGTAAAATTACATCCACTTCTGTATTTGACCCTGCACACACAAGAATTCTGGCTGCTTCGGATGCCGTGCTTCTCCTGCACACGTCTCCCAGGCCATCCAGCACATTCACTTGATCCTTACCGACATGCCCAATAATACTGTCATGAATAATCGCTCCAATCATAGCTATCATGTATGATGTTTTCCCAGTTCCTAGTGGTCCTTGAATTATAGAATTACTGGTTGAATCCCCTTCGCATATTCCAATGTTTCCCAGCGCCATCTTCAATGCTTCGTGATGGGAGGCGTTGAATACTCTGCGTCTCTTCAATACGTCAATATAAGCTTTGCTTCCTCTTTCAACCTTCTTCTTCCTTCGTAATTTGTTCGGTGAAGATCTAGAAGACGATCCTACCTGACGAGATGGTAGCGACGTTCCTATCAGGGCATCAATAATTCCCGGAGGCAATTTGCGACTATACGAGATACTCTTGAAGCTCTTAATAAATGCCGGTATCTGGAAGAGGGGTTTGAAAGCAATCATATCACCAGTTTCCGGTTTGAAGTACCCATCCATCGTGTTGTTCACAGTAAGAATGGTCTATTGATCCTTCTGATCCAATCTCATCTACATCTTCTTCATCGATCACAACTTCACGGGAGATGAGAAACATAACACCGATTGGATCCATATTTCCATGATTAATTGATCGCTTGAAGAAATATTGAACACACAGCACTCTTCCATCCAGTTTCCCAAGAAATGCTCTATTCATCCGAAACTTCTGTAAAAATGCGCATTTCAAACTAGTACAATTCTCTCTGCGACTCTTTTCATGAGTTATCACTCGTAACAGATCACGCCATGTCAATATTCTGCTTGCGAATCGTCCAGGATAATTTTCCAAGTCAGGTTCAATAACCATAATTTCTCGCAGAAGATTACCACGAGTCTCAACTGTCCACAATACATTCCACATCAATATGTATTGTTTTACATCCTAGCATTGAGAAACATCAGCCCAAAGTTGGTGACCACGTCTCTCTAAAATTTCTCTCAGCCATTCGACCTTCGTACTGAAAAGGTAGGAAACATATCAGAAGTACAGATCAACGCTCCACCTCAAAAGTTCACCTAAATATAGGTCAACAAGTCTCATATTTTCCCATTTATAGGATAAAGCCAGTTTCTTCGAACGTTCATCATCATCATCATCCCCGTCCAGACGATGCTCCTCTTCACCATCGTTCCCGTTTCCGGTGTTCGGTTCTTCATCGGAAATATTCCCATCTCCTTCTCCTGTACCATCATCACGTCTTTCATCACTTGGATCTCCATCTTCCTGATTCGAGTCTTCTTGACCATCGCGTCTTTTGGGAGCATTCCGGTTTTTAGGATTATCATCATTTCCAGCCCCACCTCCACCACTTGGTTCTTCCCCAAGGCGACGGCGCTTTACACAATCAGCAATATTTTCGCCTTCTTTAGGAGTTGCATTAGGGGTTGGATTGGGATTGGGATTCGGTATCGGGGATGGAGTTCCACTTCGAGGGCGATCGCGTTCTCTTCGATTTGACTTTTCTCAGATTTTTAAGCAGTGTCAGTTTCCAGTTTCATCGTGGATGGATATATACGCTTGTCCGCCATACTCAAGCCTCCGTCACCAATACTTTGTATTAATTGTCTCGCTTCTTCCACATCCAAATTCACTATTTTATATCCTCGTCTGGAAGGAGAACTTGCGCCAATTTCGTCGAGATTCTCGTGAGAGGCCCTTCCAGGCCGGTTAAAATGTTTTCCAAATCTGCAGATGGCTGAAGTTTCAAAAACACCCAGCCACTGAACTCTACTGTCACTTTCGGTTGAGGCTTTCAAGTAAAGATTTATTTAACCTCTGCCACTTTCACACGTAATTCACCTCTCAGTTCCCCAGACCTTCTGCCAGTCTCACTGTTTCTGGTCTGTAATATGCTTTTCTGCAGAGCTTGCAATTCTAATTTTGTCAATTCATGAATAATATTCCAGGCATCACGCATATGGAATCGATCAATACTATCGTCGCTCTGACTCGCCATATCTTCAGTATTACATGTACCATCTTCGTACCTTCCCAACTTTGAAATATCATCTGCCAAAGTTTTTTGAGGTCTATCCATCCAGGACAGTAACGTGCAGAACACTACGGCAAAGTTGAGAAATATAAGCAGTACGCTCTCACGAGCCTCAATCTGGAATTGCACGGCAACTTGCGATAGACCCGGTGCTTTATACATCAAAGCATCCTCGTCATCCAGCCCACTTCTTACGAAAAACTTCTCCAAAAGATCCATAACAAGAACGCCCCCGGTAACGCTTGCTTCATGCTTGACTCTCAGGTGCTCGCGACCATCAAATATTGGAAATCTTTCATGGGCCTTCAAAACCTTAACGACTCCATCCATTCCCCCAAGCCATCTCTCCTTCAGAACTCGGCGCCAAGCAATCTCCGTAAACGCATACAAAGAATGGCATTTCTTCGCAACTTCCAGTATGTTAAGATCCAGATCCCCTCCAGGTTCGACAGAATTTAGAGCTCCACTTCTCTCCGAAAACAAAATTTCGAAACACTTCTCGTCTCCCACTTCAATATGAATTCGTTTCCCTGCTAAAGCGAATATTACGCTAAAACTTCATCGGGTGGGAGACGTTTTGCGGGCAATGGTGCCCTTTCACCTCAAAACCTCAAAACATTTCAAATGTAATCTTGTCATTTTCCAATATGACCATATCTTCTAGCTCTCATTGCGAATTATTCCAGTAATTAAGCTCTCCGTCCATGAAACATTCGAAAGTGCAATAACATTTTCTATCAAAAGCAACGTTTGGAAGTGTAGAAGCCAAACAGTAAAGGAAATTCCAATCCAATATCCCACAAAAAAGGTTTGAGAACAATTTCTTTTCAACTGCTATCAAAAGTCACTTCCAACCCACATGAAAAGCAACCTCCACACCAGAAACTCAGATTTTCACATCTTTCCATCCTGAAAAACTCATTTTATTCGAAATTTGGGCGTCAAAAGTTCTCCCTTGGGCATTACACAGGTTATCATAATTTTATTACATGAAAATTAAAACATTCGGATTTTCACTGCAAAAGCCACTGTATGGAACCCAGACATGTTTTACTGGGTTTGTTTTCTGTATCCCAATTTATGCACGAGTGCAAAATAATTAAATCATACCAGTCACTTGGGGGGCCTTCGGCCCCACCAATACTTGGCAGCCCTGCCTTCACCTCCCACACCCCGGCGGAAGGCGAAGTCCTGCATGAGGGAATTGGGCCAGAGGGGGCTGACGAGGGCCTCACCCTTCCAGAAACCAGTACATACTAATTAATCAGTAGAACTAGGTAGTACAGTATATGGTAGCACTTAAAATAGTAATAGTAGAAGTAGTTAGTGTATATAGCACTTACTATTGTATTAGTAGAGTATTAGTAGTACATTTTAAGCGATTAGGCAAGCCGAAACGTAGGGAGGCGGTTGGAACCAGTTAACAACACGTCTGGGAGCAAGCAACTATTCAGTAATGTAGCGCCATATGTCTCTTAGCGGTACTGTACTGAATAGGGTTTTTTCCAGGTGGACAAACAGATATTGAGCTTTGATGCTTGCTGATTTTTCTACTGGACGGATTTTGGCGCGCATGCTAGAAATTTAGTAAAATAATAATAAAATGTGCGGAAGCGCCTCCCCCCTTCGGGACTCATACTTAGTACAATCATTACATATACGTAATAATGACACATACTAGCGGGTGATTCATGTTGGGCCTCTCTTAAGTCGATTTCCAACAAATTAGTGGCTTCATCCTTGCATAAAAACACGTTCTATCACGTGCCTTACGTTATCGCGATTCGATTAATTCGAATTCCAGTATCGAGACAACAGCATTTAACCGAACTTCAATCGCAACTATTTTGAAAACACTAAATTCTTAGCTACAGTGGCACAACTATTGCAACTCATTCTCCCGCTCATCCTACCCGGCGCAACCTTTCATGTCCTACTGAGAGCCAAAAAGCGAATTCCCATAACAAGATTCAATAATGCTACTATCGTGTACCCTAGTATAGTCGCGATAGTCGATTAGATTTAGCGAAACATTTCTTCTGATCGTTCAAATTTATCGCTTGTACCACAAGTGTTCAGTCTCCGTTCGGTGAATTTTCCATTTTTCAAATACAGCGGCATTTCTTTCATACTAGGCTCGTGAAAATCCCAATTTTTCCAATTCGAAACATTTTTCGGGAGACCGCAACGATTTTTTACATTTCCGAATTTTCCTGATACAATCGAAAACGAAGAAATAAACCATTACCTGAAATTGAGTTGACCCGAATCCCAATTCCAAACTTTTTCGAGCTGCACATTCCTTTTCAGAGCTGGGGGATACTGCACATCTCCGTGGCTACGAGCGCTGCTCGATCCAGTTCAGATCCGGTTTTGTGCGCGGCCCCGGAGGCGGTTCATTTTCATTATAGTAAGCGATTTCCGCTACCCGCCGGGTGGGCTGCGGGCGTCACGCAGAGGCCAGTTGGCCGGATCGCTCGAATCTCAAGTTCTCTCCAATATTCCAAATCGCCCCAGGAACACCCATATTACCCATTGCCAAATTTCTATTTTCCTTTATTTACCCGGCACGTTTTTAAGAGAAACTTCTGTCGAGAATCAAATGTATTCCTCTTCGACATTTACCCTTCCGAAATCATCTCATTTAAAGCCTTCATATCTTCCAAAAAGTATCCGTGCTTCCCATTGCCACGTGACGACCAATTACGGAAACCTGGCCTTTTCGGTTAAGGTGGAGTGTCCCAAGTAGTGCTTATTCCCATGAAATAGTAACATCTTTAGATTTACTCTTTCGGGTCCAGGAGTGTTTATTTGTGTGTGTGTGTGTGTGTGTGTGTGTGTGTGTGTGTGTGTGTAGAGGGAGCGTTTTTAGTCACGTCGAACACGTGTTAAATTCATTGTATGGTTTGTCCCCCACTATCAATTTAAATGCAAACGCGATTTTGCTTATCCCCCACTACCATTTAATTGAAAAGGCGATTTCTGAGGGCTTTGTTATACTGATTGAGTGTGTTTGTCCCCCACTATCAATTTAATTGAAAAAGTGATTTCTAAGAGCTCTGTAAATGAGCAATGTCAGACACATGGCTCAGTGATAGAGCCCATGAACACCCTTCATGTGAACTAGAACTATTTCATGGGTCCAAGGAGCGCAGCGACCCTTACTTGTTTGAACCCGGCTTCGCCTCGTCGCAAATACGCTCTGTATCATAAGTATACGATGTCACTGAAGTTCCCATGAAAAGGCCACGTCAGATGTTTTTAAATATTTTGGTGGCGTACACAAAATCAAGTCCCTAAATCCATAGCAAAATAATAAGGTCTATAAACGTGTTGCTCCCATGATCAGGAAGCAGTTTCTAAATCCGATACCATTTTGTATCCAACATGCGCGAGGACCCGCCCTTACCGAACACCGACAAACGCGAGCCCTTACACTGAAAGGGGAAGGCAAGCTTCGTCGTGACATTTTTGTTTAATTATGTTGCGGAACTACCGTCATCAGCAACTTCCTTCGCTGCCCAGAAACCTAAAACACACTTCGCAGTGAAGGACGTCCTCTAAAGCTCACCGTATAGCAAAAAAGGAAGATTCGAATGTCGCTTTCAAAAGTTTCTGAATCATGTACGTATTTGACAAATTCTCTACGCCTCCCTGCGCCTCCAACAACAGTGTGGCGAGCAATTCACCGCGACAGGTTCCTTACCTACGACAAGATGCAGCACGCATTGCGCTTAAACAGGGCGCACAAAGAAACACACATCAAGTGGGCTCTAAAAAGAGCATATTGGGAGCTGGAGTGGGTCAAGTTAGTGTTATCTGACGAGAAACGGTTTAATTCGGATCGGCCAGACGGCATATAATACTACTGGCATGATCTACGTCAAGAAAAGAATAATTTACAGCCGTCATACCGGGGGAGGATCGGTTATGGTGTGGGGCGCCATAAGATCAGAAGGAAAAACAAGTCGTGCAGTTGTGTCCGCCCACATGAAATCTTTCGACTACTTAAAGTTATGGAGGGCTACCTGCTGCCTTACACCTAGTGTTTTCATGAGGGTGGAGCAGTTTTTATGCTGGATAATTCTCCTGTCCATACCGCTCATTTAGTGTTGGCTTGGATGAAACAATTGGAAATCGACGTTCTACCGTGGCCGCTGTACTCCCCAGCTTTAAACCCTATTGAGAATATCTGGGGGGTACTTGCACGGATCTTTTACGCCTGTGGAAAGCGGTATAACTCCGTCTCAAAGTTGACGGAAGCTGTTCTACAATGCTGGAATGATATTACGTTTGCGACCGTGAAACGCCACATTGAATCTATGCCGGCGCGATTGCGCGCTATCATTGAGAACAAGGGGGGAAAGATTCAGTATTAGACAGTTTTTAGAGCTTGTAGAGCATTCTTCGTGCGTACATCTTATGATTTTGGAACACAACTTGAATAAAAAGAGTACCATATCTGTCCACTTTTAGATTTTCATTAAAATCTGATCACTTTACCTGCTCCAGTTTAAATCCGTATGTTTATGAAATGCACTGTAAGATGTCGGTAAAGTAGGTTAACGTAATTGAACCTGAAACGATTTAACACACGGTTTTCCGTAGGGCGAACCGGAACTAAGGTCTTTGCTCCCAGGAGCTTTAGGACCTAAGGTTGTGTACAAAGAACACAAATGGTTTATTGGGTTGTAGTGCTACATATCGTTATATCTTTCTTCTCTCCCCTTTGCTCCCCTACAGCCTAAACTATTTCTTACTGTAATCTAAACCTTCGTCTCTATCTGATGTCAATTCCAGTGCTGTCGGTCTTCGGCGCGCTTATCTCAATTCGGTCCTGTCACAATTTGGTTGACCGACAATGTGCGTGCAGCGACCGATGGGCGGAGTGTTAATTGCACCAAGAAGGACGACACTGTAAGTGCCCCGCTGCTTACCAATTTACGGCCTGTCAGCTTGCCAGCGGTTTAGCGACATAAGAGGCTACTCGGGCCAACACTGTATGAACAATCATAGCCCGTAGGCAATCCATACGTATCCTGTACAGTAGACAAATTAATCATATTTTTTACATGCTCCACTCCTCTGTCCTCTTGGAGATGAATCTAGGAAGAAAAGCAATATTGTCTGGCTCTGGGACCGATTGAATGTTCAAAGATAACTAATAGGACCGGTAAAAAAGGCCAATATTGGCGATATAGCCCCAGTCGGCAATCATAACTGTAATCGTAACCGGGGCGCACCAACTTGGTTGGGGATGGAAATTCCAGCTTGGAAGAGTCAAAGGGCAACGATCAGACACAGAGTGGAATTCGAGAGCTCGAAAATGTTGAAGTTTTGATGTGCCTACTGACGGAGTAATTTTAATTGATATTTAGGATCTACTTGTAGTAACCTCATTGGTACTCCCACCGTCGTGAGTGATCTCGCCGCTCCCCACTTTTGTACTTTAGGTTACTTGGTCCCCTCCTGTCCCAACAAACACATCGCCATCAACATTTCAATACACATCTACGATTCTGTTTAACAAACAATTTCCACCGTCACCTACAATACCACAACTTTTCTTTGATTGCATTGATGCGCCCCGGTTATGATTACAATTATGATTTCAGTACTGCGGCTATATCGCCAATATTGGCCTTTTTTACGGGCCCTATTACCTATCTTTGAACTTTCTATCGGTCCCGAAGCCAATTATTGGCCTAAAATCGTGCCCCGGAGCTATTGTTGAACTTTAGCCAATCATTTTGGGCCAATATTGAAATTCTCCCATAAAGTTTACGGCTTAACCGTATCAGTTACACCCTCCAAAAGGTCAAGAGAGTGGAGCGTGCGCCTTCTAGAATGGAAAACGGAAAAGATTTGAAGTCGTTCTAGAAGAGTGTGAGCCGCAATATTCCAAGAAGAGATGTCCATCCTCACAATTTGTGAGTTCCACTGGAACCTCGTCTTAGAAGGCTGGAACTGTTCCAGCCTTCCAGAACGAGGTGTCATACATCCGGAGTTATACAACCCCACCGGAGCAGTCGTCCCCAACGATTTTCTTCGGAATGATGCCCAGATGTGACACTCTGCAATACAAGCACTGTATGAACAGGCGATTGTGGTTTCTTTACGTGGGGGAATTTGGTTTCTCGATTTTAGACGTTGAACAGGTACCAGGGGCACCCCAAGGTTACCCTTCGGTAGTAGAGCACAGAAGAAGTCGTTGGAGAAAAATCCCGGTACACCTAAAATATCTACATGCACATGTGCCGAAGCTCCAAGGTACATATGTACAAAGAAGAAAAATAAGATATAGGATATCGGAGTCCAACAGACTCCTTCATAATAAGTTGGAGATAAACAATGATTTTCCAACTGCCCTCCAGAAAAAGTGTCATCGCACGAAGTGTTTACGAAGATATCGACGCCAGAGAGCAATAGTAAATCAGCAAAGGTACAATTCGCCATTGGATTCCACCCCCAACTACAGTGCCTAACATAATAATAAGGTATAGCACGGTGCAATCACTGCCCTTCGGACAACGACATCCCCTCCGGCATCGTGAAACGGATGCGAGCATCGCCCAGACGAGAGTGAAGACGCGTCATATCCTGAAGGTAGTTCACCTCATTACTTAGCTCGACGCCGCGTTCAGTCAAGAACTCCGGGTTGATGATATCAGTCTCGAACAATCTCGATGCGAAGATCGCGCAGTACGTCATACCCACACCAATAGTCGCCAGGAACGGGCCATGTACACCACCAAAGTCCTTATCCTCTGCAAAGACACCGGGGTAATACTCAATCTGATCCACGTCCTTGTACAACGACTTCAGCTTGGCGAGAATGGCAGGGTCGGAGGTTATTTGCTCGAAAGTCTTCATACGTCCGAAACCGAAATGCTCGCGGTAGTCATTGTAGGACGCCAGCTCGTACTCACGGCATTTGGCCATGCCCGGCTTGATGACGTGCTTCACTAGCCATTTGTTCGAGTTGAGTAGCTCCAGCTTTCCGGCTCGTTGCGACGCGGCCGAGAAGAGCACACGTTCCAGACCGTCTTCCTGATCCACGAGCATTGCGACCGAATTCCAATCATCACCGAGCCAGTCATCCATGGCCGGGAAGTCGAGCGTAGTCGTCTCGTGCTTGGAAATGTCCGACTCGAGGGCTTTGAGCTTATCGCTATCACCCAGTGGTAGATCTTTCACGATCTTGACTGACTCCGGGTAGAATTGATGCCAGCGGTACAGGAAGTTGAACTCGACCTGGATGGCGTTGACGGGAGGATAGTAGTCGGGACCGAAGTACTTCCACATGGAGGACTTTTTCACCTGTTGATCGAAACGCACCTTGACATGGCTCGACTGAAGCGAACGTGCGACATAATCATGCATGGTGATACGCTATGTACTCGTGATATTGGTTATCAAAAATTTCGTAAAAAATCACGCTCTTGGTGGTGGCAAGCAATAATAAAAAGCTTACCTTTATTTATACGTAAAAAAATAGCTGCTGACTACCGTAAAAAAAGCGCTGCAGCCACTGCAGTTAAACCACAAGACATAATGGATGTAACAGCTGACGAAGTAGTTAATTGCCTTGAGAACTATCAAAGCCAATTATTAATACATGGTCATACTCACAGACCCGCAGTACATGAATTAAGCGCTAACAATAAAGAAGCTAAAAGAATAGTACTAGGTGATTGGTATAGCCAAGGTGCTTGGCTTAAAGTTACATCATCAAGTATGCAATTAATGAATAGACCATTAGTTTGAAGTTAATTTATCTTGAAGATAAGGCTATTGTTATTGTGATTATGGCTACGGAATAGCAAAAGCAATTCTCGCAGCTCAAATACCTGAAT
>JAUBNZ010001453.1:0-11487 GCA_032355485.1 Bonnemaisonia californica | reverse complement strand
GGGACGGCGCGGAGCGGTCTGTTCCAGGTTGAGTTGTAAGGTCAAATCCGGAGGTCTCGGTTGCCTCTTTAGTGGGTTGGAAAGCTAGTTAGCTAAGCCTTAAGTACTAGAATTGTACCCCACTACTTACAGTAAAATACTAACTAAATCTGCCCGATGTACCGCCAAGTGGCCTGCACTCCTCTGTAAACATAGGCTTACAGTGGTGCTCAGGCAACCTCCATCTGCTCCCCTGCAGAGGGTTGCAGATAGATGGTTTTGGGGCTGTCGGCCCATGAAGGGTCGGTTGCGGTACCGTAATGGGCAGCTGCTAGCGATGGCAGCTGCCCATTGGCAAGTGTGGCAGCGGTGCTGCACCAGGGGGTCAGATCCAGTGAGTACTGCACCGGGGCAGAGGTGTGCACCTGTGAATACAGGTGGGGGGTCCGCCCGCTGGCCATGCGCATCCACGTGTGCCTCCAGGGCTCACATGGACACGCGGTCATCCGGAGCCCGATGGTCCTCACCGGGCCGGAGTGGGCGTAGAGCTGCAGACACACGTGCCCCTAGCGGGTAGACGTGTGGGGTCAAGTCCAACGGCTCTTTCCTGGAGGCACTGTAATTCTGCTCAGGGGCGCCGCCGATGTATGCCGGCCGACCGTGGTGGCGACGTGTGCCCGTAGGGTACACGTGGACACGGGGTGATCCGAAACTCGGTGGTCCTCACCGAAGCGGATTGGATACATAGTTATGGGACACACGTGTGCCTTCACAGGTACACGTGTGTTCCCAGAAAATAATCAAATCCTCTTTTGTAACCGTAGAATTACACCCGGAACGTGGGCCGCATAGTAGCTTGGGGGGATGAGGAGCCGGTAGTATCATGCAAGCATGGCATGGTACTACAGTGCCCATCACTTCCCACACGTGCCCACGCCTTCCATTATTATTCCCGCCATTATCATTCCTGGTGCAGTACTGTACCGAAGGTTACAGAGTACAATACATGCATACACAAAAAGTAATTCTACTGTAAATTATTTGAATGATAAGTATTTCGCCCTCCGTAAACACAACTGTTTACGGATTTGAAACACACCACCGATCCTATTCTAGAACGCCAAATAGAAAAGAATTTCCCGCAACCAATCTCTCTAATGTCATTGTTGATTTTCTCAGAAATGTTTCTGCAATTAGTGGGACAACACAAGAGGTAACGTATCTGATGTCAAAAAATATCTTTTCAGTACAGTTTTTACGCAATCAAATATGGAACGTATGCTGAACGGATTTCAGTATTGCGTGTAAACGTTTCATTCTCGATTCTGAAATTCAGAAAAGGAACCAGAGAACAAGGCTGAAATATGTCTTGTTTGCCACCTCGTTTCAGGAAATGATTCGTGCGATAACTCTACCGCTGTACAGCATACTAATCTGCTCCGCTTCCTTGAAGGTCAGGAAGTATCTATTCAGCAACAAGACCAGTGCAGCAAAAACATGGAAGAACTGACCGACGATTCATGTAGATCATTCGGGGATAGAGAACAGGAGGGGAAGGTAGTATTAATAGAGGCTACCCCGAAGACCAGAGCTGGGGCCAGGTCAGGACGCAGGTCGAAGTTCTCGTCAGCAGAGGATCTAATTATAGCTCAGGAGGTGGGAGCCGCAGAAGCTCATGTTGCGCCACACGGAGAAAGGCTTGTCTGATTTAAGAGGGCGGGGATTCATGCCAATTGCAACCCCAATTTCCAGCATGAAGTGACTGCAAATAACATCCAGGACAGCTTTGAAAAATGTCTCAATGAATTTTCTAAGCGGGATGGAAAGGATCGTACGTTGTCTGATGTAGGGGAGGGATCGGGGAGTAGGACGAACTTTAGGGGATATGTTAGAAGCGAAAATGGACTTTGATGCAAAGAAGGAAGGGATTGCAGAGGATCGGTTAGAGCAGGAGGAGAAAAGATTTCGGTAGGAAAGGACTTGATACTCAACCGGCTTCGCGGAAAGGTCAGGAAGTCCGTAGGAAATAGTTGGGATAAAGAAATTTCGAATCTGAGAAAGAACCGCAAAATCGAAGTTAGAGACGGCATGCAAGAAAAAGAATTAGCTTTTAAAGAGTCCAGAAGGGCCCACGTGGAAAAAGCCAGGTTGTCGTTCGAACGAGAGAAGCTTCATGAAAAGGCGGAGGAGGTCGAAATCGAACGCGTATACCGCGTGGAAGAACGTGCTCGGCGAGCCTCCGAACTCTGTTCTTACCGTGACAAAATGGAACGAGTACTGCAAAAGAATGGTCAGCAAATTCAGGCTGTCCTTGGAATGGTAACAACTTTGATGCAATCTCGTAACCCATCAAACCATTACAATGGACACCTCTATCTGTATTTCTCTCTTTCAATAATACTCTACACTCTTAGCTGCAATATGAATAGGTTTCCCCCTCGCAAGAGGGTCCAAGAAATCCGAAACCGTCCTTCATCAGTTTTAATCTATATATCTCGGTGATTGACGTAATCTACTAGAGACGGTGGTGTAAAATTGAAGTACTGTGATATTGTATTTGGATAAAGGCAGTTTTTTAATATTAGTCTTCAAGATAGCTGCCCAATAGAGAAGGCCAATAGCCGACTCATTTATCCTCAGCACCCTGTTGTAGTCCAGAGTAGTCTCGTACGTTTTGACCTTACGGAAATACCACTCAACAGTAATCCTGCTCTTTGCCATTGTAGCATTGAAGGCACGCTTCTCTTCGTCTAAGTTAGAGCCGACAAACGGGATATACAAGAAGCATCTTGTACTATATCCTGAGTCTCCATATGCAATATACTGCTTCCCGTCTTTGTAACAGGCTTCTTGCTGAGTGTTTTCAAGGCTTCTTTCAAGATGTAACATCCAATCGTGCCTTCTTCCTTCCATTGGTCCTGGAATGTGCATTAGCAGGCCGCAAGGGGTACTCATCGCTGGGTATTAGATTGTAAGTTTTCTTTTATGTCCATTATACATAACTTGCTGGGCTATGTTATCTCCACTTGCCCTGTCTATAGATGTTTTCGTTCCATCTATAAATGACAGAACATTATGTAGTGCTCTGCTCTTCTTTTCATAATCATAAAAATATGCCTTATACCTTTCCTTCCTGAATGGTTTGTGAACATCCTGCAGAATGAGCTCTACTCTTACCCCAACCAAATTTAGCAGCCTTTTCCAGAACACTTCCGAAATTTGAGACAAATGAAGAAAAATAGGTCTTCAAGGTCTTTCCATCTTTTAGAGGAATGTAAACGTCGTAAGATAAGGCATGTTAAAATTAGGAGTGTAACAGAGTATCTACTGCGCTTAGTAAGCCGTACATTTACTGGCCAGGATATGAAGTCCACTAGCTTCATTAAATCCACTCTTCGGGAACAAAACAAACCAAGTAAGACATCATCAGAAAGATTCGGAAATTTGTGGTCAACAGAACAGGTTATAGATTGATGTGTTTAGTTCTACGTATCTGCATTTTTCATTCGTTTCAATGGAGTTAGATTGATATAGATACTATAAAATAGGCTTAATTCGAAGATAACACAGTGCGGGTCAACCTTTATTTTCTTAAAGAGAACAATGAACAGTAATGCCCATTTTCCAATTCCCTTCGTGACAACCCCTGGTGTGAGATCCCGCTAACGCCCTAGTCCCATTTCAGCTATAGAGAAAGCTGCGACAGATCGAAACTGTCGAAGGATCAAACCGGAGGCAGGGATGCAAAAGGGTCAGTGGATGGGGCTTATATACAAAGGCCGCTTGCAGACAAGCCGAGCTGCTTGCTAACTTCGAAATAACTATTACACTTGCAAGCATTTGAAGGGTATGTGTCGTACAAAACGTCCGTTCGGAATATAGAAAGTTAGTAACCGCCATAGTGGGAGGGACGTTCCGATGGAAACGGAGTACCACGTAGAAGAGGCCAGTTCAATGGGCGTGCAAGCTGGGCCGGACTGTGATGGAGTTCCGTAACGGGAGCCGGTAGCTTTTAGACTAGTTTTAGGGCCGAAGGGTGCCTTCCTTTTTATCTTTTAGGTCGGCCACAAGCAACTTGGTTAAGTATACTCGCGGCTTTTGCACCTCACGTCGGTAAGTTAATTACTGTAATTCCATTATGTTTTAGTTACTTTGTGAATCGCAGTACTGTATTTCGGAATACCCACGCGAGCCACTACGGGGCAGGGTGTCCGAAGTGACAGTACAGTACGCTAAGGAGGACTCGCAGCGTACTTTACCGGACAGGGTTCAAATGTGGGAGCTGCTCGTTGCGCCACTTTCTCCATGTGTACGGGTACCCAAGCTGCCTTCCTTAGCAGATTGGTTAATGGAAGTGACGTCGAAGATTGTATCACGTACCTCCCTCCTTAATTTCGGGCACTTCCTCGGCCTGCATCGGTATTCATCCTCGTTTATCCTTCCTCGCGTCCGTTTGTTCTCAACGTATGATAAATTTGACACTAAACCATCTGTGGGTTTCTCCGTCATTATCTTCTATTTTTTGAATATTCCCGTGTCCTGCTTCTGACCTTCCGTAGCGAGCCAGATTAGATACGTCCAATACCCATCGAGTTGTGGTTTGGACCCAGCCATTCCCCTTCCAGCGTGTGCTCCGTGCAGATATACGCTGAAAGTGTGTACCCGTCACTTCCCCTTCCTCAAGGCCCAGGGTCATCCCGACCGACTGCAGGGTACGTAGTGGGGCCGCTTCTCCGAGCATGGAGGAAACTCTTCCACGCCACCATGTACCGTTTCGGTGATCCTTCGGTCATTGGGACACGGAAGCCCGGGCCATTTTTGGTGAATTGGCGGGACAGGTTGGTATCGAATCGCTCCCAGGAGCTCTGTATAGACTTCCGGTTTTGCATCGACATGCTCGGTTTCGAACAAGGAGCTCGAGCAACCATTACGGTGATCCAGATGAAGAGTCGGGGGTAGGGGAGAGGGGGGGTTTCGAGCCCCACGGAAGTCAGTACCGTTCCTCGGTTGGTGATACTGGTATCTAGCCGATCAGCGAAATCCGTGAGGAAAGGCACGTTCGGTCGAAAGTCAAGTTGCCTGACTTTCCGAAATCTTCGGTGTGTTCGATGCGTCTGTTCCTCCCGCATGCGAATCCCCGGTCGGTGTGATGAAGGGCCCTCCGGTTTGCCGCGTATGGAAGGTTTTCTTTGTTCGAAAAGTGACGATTACGATACCGTACGGGCACCGCGATGTTGCTGGTACCCCAGACGCAAACCGTTGATTCTGGGATGGAATCGCCCATACGGTCGTTGGCCGAGTTTCTCGGCTTTTTTAACTATTTAGATGAGTCGATGCCCACCGACATTCCGAAGACGGCTCGCTATCCCGTTAAGGTCCGAGACGTCCGGTTCGGTAATTACCGGCATAACCTTCCGTTCTGAATCAATGATTTTGGTACCGTACGGCCACTACGAATGAGGACGGGCGGCGGAAAAACGTCAAATCCAGGCTGAAAACGCATACCGTTTGGGAAACTCATGTGTTGGAGCTTCTAAACAACTGAGGTCGCTAGAACGGTTTTTTGCCCTGGTCTCGGATCTCCGCTCGGTTAAAACGGTTTTCGAGCGGGTCATCCTCCAGTAAATAATTTTTAACAGGCGGAGAGTGGCTTTTTCCGTACGAAGACCCGTTTTTTCTTCTTTGAGTTCGTTCCGTGAACGGAGCTTCCAGCCAGTTAATTGGTGGCAGATGGGGGTTTCCCCGCGCGGTGGCGTGCAAACGATCGGCCGGCTCGGTTGGGTTTAAGGCGAGCGATACTGTTACCCGGGAGGAGGTCATCTGTCTCCCAGGTATCCTGATCTGGCCAACATCCATACCACTGCACACGGTACCATCTCCTGAGTGGATCGTCCCTTCCGTCTACCATGTAGTCGACTGCAAATTCCTGAGGGGTACGTTCCGTGTTGGGTGGGTTTGTGGGAATGTCCCCTGTCGGGGTAGCTTGAACAGGGAACTGTGAGGACGCCGTCGCCATATGGATTGAGTAGAGGGGGGCTCACCGTCAACGTCCGCCTCGTTGACGGGAGCGGAAAAGGGAGGGTTCGCACTTGGGTTTGGGTTTCAAAGACTTCCGACCTCGGAACGGGTACTGGCGTCGTGATATACGGTCGGGTTCCGCTTTCCTCTGGAGGAGCGATGAGGCCAGAAGGGCGGGGCACAGGAGCCAGGCGGTGGATATTGACTGTATTTTTCAACCCGTCTTGTTCTATGATGACCTTGTGGTCAGTCTCCGATCGGATGAGGAATGGTCCTTCCGATTTCGGTAAGAGCTTACGCGCCGTTGCTTCGGCCGGACCGGGGGGAGCTGCGCAGATGGCTCCACCCGTACGCGGTGGTCGGTCGACGAAAAATAAGTCTCCCGGATAGAAATCAGGTGTGAACCTTACCTTAAAGTCAAAGGCCGCCTTATAGCGTTGCAGCTCGCGCGCTGCCCGAGCTCGGGAGTTTAGTAGCGTTGACGCTAGGCGTTGCAACGTAAGGCGTTTCATTCTGGCCGGCGATAGCGATGACATATCCGTAACAGTGGGAAACCCGACATTAGAGTCCGTAACGGTTATCGGTCTCGGGTGGCGAGTCACCACCAAGTCGAAGGTGTCGTTCCCGTGGTTCGGTAGACCTGCATATTATATGCGACTGTCAACGGTTGGATGTACACATAACAATCTGCCTGATGGTCCTCCAAATAGTGGCGAAGACGTTGTACGATATTCATATTAAACAGTTCGGTCTGACCATTATATGCGGGTGATATGCGGTCGGCAGGTATGTTTAACGACGAGCATCCCGCAGATGGATTCGAAGAATTTTTCCGTGAACTGGGGACCGTTGTCGGTCAGAACCATGTTCGGGGCACCGTCGACATAAACCCAATCGTCCAGAAATGCGGCAGCGACCACTTGGGCTGTCGTTTCCCGTAGCGGTAAGGCTCGACAGAATTTGGTGAACCGATCAGTGATGACTAGGACGAAACGATTATTGCTAGCACTTTTGGGCAAAGGCCCAGAATGTCCATATCGATAAAACAAATTTGTCCACTTTTGGTATCTGAATCTCCTTAAGGAACTCCGGTAGGTTTTTGCACAGGTCCTGTACTTTCATCTTCATTAGCTCCTGACAGATCAACCCCTTAGCGTATTATCCGAACGGTCATGCAACACGGAATCTTCTATGACACCATGGAATTCTCCACGGCATATGCCCGAAATTTGGCCGGGGTCATTCGCCAGTGCCTATTCCACAGCATTAGGGACGCGGCGGTCAACGCACTGTTCTACCCATATGCGGGTCCGTTCGAAGGTCGTTGGAAGTTCTTGGCGGGGTTGATCCTGCAACTCCGGAGCGGTCGCCGCGTGTTGCATCGAAGTACCCGAGAGGGTTTCTCGCAGAATCCACTCCCGGTTTCCGACTGGATTCTGTAGGTCGGATTGCTCGCTTCGCGTCGCTGGGCGATCCCCTTGGGGGTTAAAATCCGGTTTATGGCCTCTCATATTCTTCTGGGTGTAAGGGGACGTTGCTTTTTTGAATTTCAACCCTCTCCCACCCAATTCGGTTGGCGTCTACGCCTCCTCCATAAACGGTAAGAACTCCGAAAACGGTTCCTCTGCTAGCGGTAACTTGCTGCGTCGTCCACAGTTTGGAGCAACTGGTTCTTTAATTCCGAAAACGGTACTTTTTAAACAACGTTTCGAGATCAGGAGACCAGCGTCGTACTAAAAGTCCGTTCGAAATATAGAAAGTTAGTAACCGCCATAGTGGGAGGGACGTTCCGATGGAAACGGAGTACCACGTAGAAGAGGCTAGTTCAAAGGGCGTGCAAGCTGGGCCGGACTGTGATGGAGTTCCGTAACGGGAGCCGGTAGCTTTTAGACTAGTTTTAGGGCCGAAGGGTGCCTTCCTTTTTATCTTTTAGGTCGGCCACAAGCAACTTGGTTAAGTATACTCGCGGCTTTTGCACCTCACGTCGGTAAGTTAATTACTGTAATTCCATTATGTTTTAGTTACTTTGTGAATCGCAGTACTGTATTTCGGAATACCCACGCGAGCCACTACGGGGCAGGGTGTCCGAAGTGACAGTACAGTACGCTAAGGAGGACTCGCAGCGTACTTTACCGGACAGGGTTCAAATGTGGGAGCTGCTCGTTGCGCCACTTTCTCCATGTGTACGGGTACCCAAGCTGCCTTCCTTAGCAGATTGGTTAATGGAAGTGACGTCGAAGATTGTATCACGTACCTCCCTCCTTAATTTCGGGCACTTCCTCGGCCTGCATCGGTATTCATCCTCGTTTATCCTTCCTCGCGTCCGTTTGTTCTCAACGTATGATAAATTTGACACTAAACCATCTGTGGGTTTCTCCGTCATTATCTTCTATTTTTTGAATATTCCCGTGTCCTGCTTCTGACCTTCCGTAGCGAGCCAGATTAGATACGTCCAATACCCATCGAGTTGTGGTTTGGACCCAGCCATTCCCCTTCCAGCGTGTGCTCCGTGCAGATATACGCTGAAAGTGTGTACCCGTCACTTCCCCTTCCTCAAGGCCCAGGGTCATCCCGACCGACTGCAGGGTACGTAGTGGGGCCGCTTCTCCGAGCATGGAGGAAACTCTTCCACGCCACCATGTACCGTTTCGATAATCCTTCCGTCATTAGGACGCGGAATCCCAGGCCATTTTCGGTGATTTGGGGCGATAGATTGTTAACGAATCGGTCCCGCGAGCCCTGTGTGGACTTCCGTTTCCGCGTCGACCTGCCGGGGGGTTTCGAGCAAGGTGCTCGAGCGACCGTTACGCTTGTCTCGATGAAGGGTTTGGGGTTAGCCGAGCCTCACGGAAGTCCGTGCCGTACCTCGGTTGGTGACTGTGGTATGCCACAGATCTGCGAGATCCGTTCGGAATCGCACATTTGGTCGGACGCCAAGTCGCTTGACTTTCCGAACTCTTTGGCGCGTTCGAAGCGTCTGTTCATCCCGCTTAAGAATCCCCCGTCGGTTTGAGGCAGGGGCCTCTGGTTCGCCGAGTATGTGTTGTTTTCTTCGTTCGAAAAGTGAGGATTTCGATACCGTACAGCCACCCCGGTGTGGGTGCTGCTCCAGACGGAAACCGTCGATTTGGGGCTGTAATCGTCCATACGGTCGGGGTTCGAGTTTCGCGGCTTTTCGAACTCTTTAGATGACTCGACGCCCATCGACGTCCCGAGGACGGCTCTATATCCCGTTAAATCCAGCGATGTCCGGTTCGGTAAATACCGGCATACCCCTCCGTTCGGGAATCCATGATTTTGGTACCGTACGGCCGTTCCTGTGGAGGACGGGCGGTTGATCAAAATCATCAAATCCTGTCTGAAAACGCATACCGATCGGGAAACTTATGTCTCGGAGCTTCTACACAACTGAGGTCGCTAAACAGCTTTTGTTGTCCCGGTCTCGGATCTCCACTTGGTTAACACCGTCGTGGAGTGGCCCGTCCCCCAGCAATTAATATTCACTCGGCGAAGAGTGGCATTTTCAGTACAGCAGACCCGTTTTTTTGGTTTCCTTCCGTGAACGGAGCTTCCAGGCCGTTAATTGGGGGCAGATGGGGGGTTCCGCGCTCGGCGGCGTGCAAAACGTTCGGCCTGCTCGGTTGCGTTCGAAGCGAGCGATGGTGTTAACCGGGAGGAGGTCATCCGGCTCCCAGGATTCCTGATCCGGTCCACATCCATACCACCGTACGCTGTACCATCTCCCTAGCGGATCGTCCCTTCGATCTACTAGGCGGTTTATCGCGAATTCCTGGGGGTACGTTCCGTCTCGGGTGGGATTATGAGACTGTCCCATGTAGGGGTAGCTTGAAAGGGGGACGGTAAGGACTCCGTCGCCGTTCCGGTTGGGTAGAGCGGTTGCTCTCCTTCAACGTCCGCCTCGTTGACGGGAGCGGCCAAGATAGGGTTGGCAACTCCCACATGCGCTTGGGTGTCAAAGACTTCCGACCTCGGAGCGATGAGGTCGGAAGGGCGGGGCATCCGAGTCAGGCGGTTGAAGTTGACTACATTTGTCGACCCGCCTCGCTTTATGGTGACAGTGTGATCCGTTACCGATCGGGCGAGCACGGGTCCTTCCGATTTCTGTAGGATTTTGCGAGCCGTTGCTTCGACTTGTTCGCATAGGAGCTCCTCGGGCGTGATCGGCATCACCTCGGGCTCTTCTGAGCCGATCGCGAGAACACCCGGCTGTTCCGTTCGTCGGTCTTTATCGGGCCATACCATGGACCACGTTCGATCGGTTTGCCTTCTCCCGCTCGGTTGGGCTCCACGACGAAGCACGGAATCTCGTCTTCCAGCGGTTTCTGGTCTAACCCGTCTGTATGAATCCGAGAGAGGGCGTCCCCCTGACGATGGATGATTTCCGGACAGTATTCTAAAACCTAGTAAAACTCCGCGAGGCGTAATCTCCATGGGGCCAACAGGCCGGAAGCGTCCGAAAGTTTTAGGATCCACTTCAACGCGTTATGGCCCCTAAGGAGTGTAAATTTCTCACCGTACAGGTACGGCCGCCGTAGCGTGAGGATTCTCCAGACGATGGCCAAACATTCCTTCTCGGTAGTACTATAGATACTGTAGTATTACGACTAATGACTACATGCGGAGCGCCAGTAGGCGGCGTCCGCCTAGGAAATCTATCGCTAAGCAACTAGGCGGCGTACACGGGCAACGGATATTACCGCCCCCAGTATCACGATCGGCACTAGCCGTTCGTTATCCGACATTGCATCCTCACTCTCCCCCCTCCATCCGGATTCCAGATGCCGAGGCTGAGCAGGGATGGGCCTTGCGGATCAAACCCATGGCGCGTACCAGCCTAATGCTAGGGGTGTTGTACCTGAACACACCCCGCCTACACTCGACCCGAGCGCTTCACGGCGCACGGAGGTCCACTCCCCGCCTACGAGGTACCTGCACTGTAGGGCCCCGTGGTAGGTCCACTAGGGGCTAACAGGACCTTGGTAATTGCCAAGGATGCTGCACCGTACGACACGTGGCCTCCCACTCCTAAGGACCTAGGTCCGGACCCAGGCCCCAGCCGGCTTACGGTATAAACCGGCATGACGCTGTAAGCCTGGGTCGCTAGCTAGATAGTCACAGTATATTAAGCGACGGACGTAGGCTCAAATCTAAGTGACCCCTGTACGCTTACGTGATCTAATCTATCCCTTTGGATCATGCCATGGGGAGTTAGCCTAAAGCTCTAGTTTGATTAGCCGGTAGAGTCGACTCCGCTTACACTATATAGAGGGGAGCGGAGTTCGCAATGGCCACTACAACTAAAAGATAGCTTGCTTCGACCTTACAACTCCCGGCTGTAGTATGTAAAGAAAGCGCCTGAGCACCCTCCGGATACTGGGTCCCTAGTATCCGGTGTAGTATTTACAGAAAGCGCCTGAGCACCCTCCGGATACTGTGTCCCTAGTATCCGGTAGCGGTGTGGCGGGAGAG
>JAUBNZ010001452.1:0-11488 GCA_032355485.1 Bonnemaisonia californica | reverse complement strand
GATCTCCGTCTTGCATCTCCGTGAAGCGATCGACACCATTGGTGTTTCGCCCGATGTTTCCACGTCGTGCATCGCGGCGAGGCGATCGACACCATTGGTGTGTAGCGTAGGTTCTTCCCATCTTGCAACGCCGCGAGGCGGTCGACACCAGTGGCTTTTGGCACGGGGTTGCCACGTCGTGCATCTTCAAGGGCGGTCACGTCGCGCAGGATCGTTTACGCGTGTCACACCTGAGGTGGTGGATTGGTGGGCGTGTTCTTCACTTGAGGTGGTGGATTGGTAGGGGGCTCCAAGACCTGAGGTCCGATCTCGGTACCTCCCTGTATCTGAGAGGAAGCCCCCCATCTGCTGACACTCACAGTAAGTGCTTACGGTACACGTCTTTACTGTTCGTGCCCCCTACTTTGAGGGTGAGCCATCGAATTTAACTGGGTGTAATTTCCTACCCGATTTTGGACTATTTCAAATTTGAACATATTAAATGTTTCGAACTCTCCAATCCTTTTCTGGATTTTCAATCCTTTTCTGGATTCTTTTCTATCAATTTCTAGATGTTATACCCGTCAATCTTATACTGGATTTGCCCTCATAGAGCCTCTCACGACTGTGGATATCACACGCCTTGACTGGAGGCTTCCACCTATGTTGGTATACTTATCGCCCGTCCACCCTGTCTGTGTTCATCACCTTCGGGTCTGGCAATCTGCATAGCGCGCCGCTTCACCAACAAGGTGTCTGTCGCCTGCCTATCTTCGCATTGGCTCCACCTCTTCTGGTGTGCACTTTGCTCTCTCCGCTGCGGTTGTTACGCGCCACGACTGGCAGCTTCCACCTACTTTGGTGTACTTATCGCGCGTTCTCCCTGTCTGGTTTCTTCAGCCTCGGGTCTGGCGATCACCTTCCCTTGACAAGGGCTCAACCTAGAGCCCTCTTCCAGTTCCGTCGGGCGCAATCCCTCCTCATGGAGGTGGCTCTTCGTGCGCCGCGGTGTCTGACTCTTCTTCTTCAGCGCGGCGCCTCTTCTTCTTCACACCGAGGCTGGTGTTAGGCAGTTTATGCCCATTTTTTATGATGCATACCTGGTTGAGCAAGGCTCACTGTAGAACTCATTTCGCCTTCGGTCGCGTGTGATTCCTCATCCTAGAGGTTCCCTCCCATCGCGGCCCTTCACCATAGAGGTCCTTCCGCGTTGCCGCTAATGTGGCTCCTCAATACAAAGGTGTTCACTCGTAACCTGTGGTTCATCCCGTAGCCTCGTGCGTACGGTATGACTACCCTTGCTGGGTTTTCCACCTTATAGTGTGGCGCGTCTCTTTCGTGCACCGCCTCATCAGTAAGGTTTCCCACTACTATAGTTGTCTTGAATCATGCTACCCTGCGTCCCTCACCATTCAGGTGTTTCGTCTCCACCAATCCAGGTGTTTGAGCCTGCGCTACTCTGCGCCTCTCCGCCAACGAGGTGTACCATCCTGCACCCAGGTTGCCCTCTTCCCAAGGAAGGTGTACTTACGTGGTACGCCGCCCCCTTTTCAAGGGAAGCGTCCCGCGAAGGTTATAAGTGTCAGGCTTCCTCCACTTGAGGGTGGCCGGTCGGTGAAGCATCAGTCTTGCCCGCCGACTGCGGCGGCGGATCTTCTTCCAAAAACGGGATGTAAGTTCCACTGGAACGTTTGCCGCCTCCGTCCTTGTAGGATCCGGGGAACATTTCCATTTGATGAGTTACCACGCGTGCTCCTTGGTGTCCATATCAACGTGATGTTGAAGGATGCGCTCGAAAATATAGTCCTCTCCATCTGAGGAGAAACCGGCGGGTTGACCCTCGAGTTGGGAGGGGTCGTTCTCTATCGAGGAGGTAGGAGGCATGGTCTCCGTTCGAGACAGGGCACCCGCGTCAAACGGGGCCTAAGCCCCTTCCCTAAGTGGAGGTGGGTCTCTGGTCACGCGGTCTATTTTGAGCCTTTCCAGGACGTCATCTCTGTTGATTCAGATGGTACGCTCCCATACCTTCTCCACCCTGTAGTGTCCCTGTGTAATGGGACCCATTCTAGGTTTCTCGGGCGTTTCAAGATAGACATAATTACCAAAGGTGAGGTTCCTGTTGCTTTCGCGGACACGCCGATCGAAATCCCGTTTATATCGGGCCTGCGACTTGAGAAGTCGAGTCTGCGCCAGTCCAATGGACGAGGAAAACCGAGATAGGAAGTCTTTCTTCGTCTCGGCAGTAGGCTGGGCCTCCTCCTAATGGAGTCATGAAGGGAGAACTGGGTGTGGGCGACTGAGGATTAATTCGAATGGAGTGGTCAGTGTAGACCTATGGATATGCATGTTGTAGGCATACGTTAATGCACCAGCTTATCTGTCCCAATCTGTCTGATTGTCATTTACATAGTTCCTCACCATTGAGACGAACGTCCTATTGAACCTCTCCACCTGCCCATTGGTTTGAGGGTGGTACGTGGAGGTGACGATGTTGCGTGTCCCGAGCTCCAGGAAAACGGACTGGAACATCTTGGACGCGAACTGCTGTCCGTTGTCGGACAAGAGCTTCGTTGGTGGACCATACTTGAATACCCAGTGGGTACAGAATTCCACCGCCACGTGATAGGCGGTGAAGGTCCTCAGTGGAACAAAACTTCGAGAAGCAGCACAAAATCACCAACAGGTGTCTCTTCCTGCTGTTCGATTTGGGTAGTGGACCACGTAGGTCTATACCCACTTCTTCCAGTGGCTTCAGCGCAGGAAATACCGAGAGTTTATTAGTCCTCTTGCTGAGGCGAAGGCGATTCTTCGCGCTGGTCCCGCAATCTCGGACCGTGGCTGGGATGTCGGCGGCTATCTGAGACCTATAATAGGTACGCCTCATGGTGTCGTACATGCGGGTCTGCCCCGGGTGTCCAGCGAGGAAACTTCGGTGACACATAGTCAGCAATCGCACTTTCAGAGAACTGGGAACTACGATCTGTTGGGCTCCATCGAGGATTCCGCGTCGACGTAACAGTCCGTCCTCGTCTCCACTGAAGGCAGAGTCTGTTTTCTCAGACTGACGAATGATTATGCGATTAAAGAAATCGTCGTTGCGTTGCTCCTCCAACCACTCGGACAGCTGTAGTGCTTCGAACGTGGGGAGGAAACGGGTCGAGAGAATCACTGATTCTCTTTTGGAAAGTTCCTCATCGCCTACGTGGCGAGCGCTATATGGGTCAAAGAAGTCGACTTCCAAATCATCGTCTAGTTGAGACTCGTCTTCCTCCATGGAAGGGCCACCTATCGTCAGGCAGTGTATCTCATCCTCCAATGGAAAATTGTCTAACCCTTTAGAGGGGACTCGGGACAGACCATCTGGAACCTGATGGAATCGCCCTGGAAGGTATACTATGACGTAGTCGTACTCCGAAAACCTTAGTCTCCATCTGGCTAATCGTCCCGACAAGTCTTCGACATTCATCATCCATGGCAAACAATTGTGATCACTACGGACTGTGAACTTCGTCCTTTCTACGTAGGGTCGTAGCTTAGTCACCGACCATACCACTGCGAGGCATTCCTGTTCCTTAGCGGAGTACGAAACGTCAGCTGGTTTTAAGGCCCGCGACCAATATCCCATTGGGAGTAAGTCGCCATCCTCCTGTTCTCTGAGAAGGACGCAACATAACTGGTAGTCCGAGGAATCCGTCTCGAGCGTATATGGCTTTCCCAATCTAGGGAGTGCGAGTACCGGGGGTTCCAGGAACACGTCCTTGAGGACTCGAAACGACACCTTCTGCTCCTCCTTTGGAGTTTCGCTTCCTAAGTTGGAGATCGTCTCCTTCTTGAGCATGTCGTTCAGTGGCCGTGACTTCTTGGCTAAGTCCTTCACAAACCGTCGGAAGACATTGGTGGGTCGGCGTCTTGTGGAACCCAGCCTATCTAATGGCCTTCGTTCTTTCTTGAGTTATGGTCAGTTTCCCCCGGAGGATAACATGACCTACACTTCTCTATCATGAGAGTGACTCCCGCCTGCAGAAACACGGTGAGGATCCGATCTACATGATCGAGTTGAGCTTCCGCTGAGCTGGAGAACACTACCACATCATCAAGATAGATGAGGCATGACTGCCATCGGACCCCTGGAGGGATCATATCAAGCGCTCCCTGGAACGTTGCGGGCGGGTTCTTCAGCCCAAAAGGAAGTCGAGTGAACCAGTAGATTCCCATTTGAGACGTAAATATCGTCTTGCCCTTATCTTCCTCCGCGACTGGAAGCTGCCAATAGCCCGAGTTGAAATCAATGGTGGTGAAGATCTGGGAATCGCCTAGCGAATCGATGCAATAATCTATTCTAGGAAGAGGTTACGCATGAGCGATCGTTTGGTCGTTCAACTTGCGGTAGTCGATACAGAACCGCAACTGTCCATCCTTTTTGGGTACTAGGACTATGGGACTTGCCCAGTCGCTTGTGTTCCGGCTCGATGACACATTTATCCAACATGGAGTGGATCTCCTTTTCTGCCGATGGTCTGCGGAGCGGCCCCATCCGATAAGGGAGTTGTCGACAAGGACCCTTACTTGGGTCCGTCTCTATGCCGTGGGCAGTGACTTTGATGTCTCCGACGGACCCATCCCACATGTCCTCATGTTTCTCCAACATGGACACGACTTCCGTCTTCATCTTTTCTTCTAAGTGCTCTATGTTGAGCGTCTCTTTCCAACCTGTATTGTTTGTTTCTTCTCTTGGTTCCACTGGAACAGCGCTAGTGAGTTGAGGTCTCTCCCGTACTGGAGTCGTTGCTTCCCCCACAGTTGTTTGCTCCTCTTGTGGAGTTTCTCCTTCTTGGGTCGGCACGAGTAATTGAGCCTCTCTTCTTGAGCTCGCGGACTGTGCGCGCACCTTCTCCTCGAGCTTCCGATCGGCCTCCCTCTTAGTGGGACTGCCGCCTGTCGGATGGAAGGGGTTTAGTACTGCAAGCGGACTGCGCTGCGCGTACCCGAAGATCGTACCTCTTCGTAGAAGGCACGGCTTGTTGCCGAAGTTCGCCAAGAGAATGGTGAATTCCTTACATGGAATAATTTCGCTTATGTCATTGGCGAGTCGTTCACGATGCCTGTCATAAAGACGGATCTTGGGCTCGAGGTAACACAAGCCTCCTCCGTCGCTAGAGGCGGGACACAATTCTCTGCATGTTACCAGGTATTGTCACTCCTTTGGAAAGGCGTATGGAGTATGCTGTGTGTTCAACTTCAACTAGAGTTGTCTTCCGTTGTTCGGAAGGTCGTGGGTTTTCCTGCCCGACGTAGCCCTGTCCCTTCCCTTACTTAAGGGAGTGAGTGGACAGGATCGCTAGGGTACTTCCATTGCTGACCTCAATCATCTGATCCATAGGATAGAATCCTCGCACATAGCGATTAAGGTGACCCGTGCCTAGAATGGCCAGTACGGCAAGGTTGGGGGCTATAAATTATCGAACACGAACGGTTTTACCTCCCAACTTTACTCTTAACCTAACCATCTCTATGATGAGTAGAGGCTTACTATTCGCGTCCGCTAACCCCAGATCCTCAAGGAGAGGAACCTTGTACCTTCGCCAATCAGGCGGTAGCTCGAAAGGGTTGATGATCGCAGGGCCACAACCCGTGTCCACCACTATGTGAAGTGGATTCATGTCTTTGCTTGACATGGCGAGCGATCCAATGAAGGAGTAATAAGGTATCTTTCAGCACACATACGACCTTCCTTGGGGACTTCCCTACTCCACTAGAGTTTACTGTCTTGGATGCCTTCGAAGGTTGGCTAATGTCTACAGTCTCAGCTGTAGAGATGAACTTCCCTCCCTCTTCGGGACGAGGTGCCTCTTGGTTGACGGTAACCAAGTTTTCCTGAACGGATATCGCTTGGGATGGTGGCATCACTGCATCCCCCCTTGTCAGTTTCCCGACGATGAGTTGGAAGAGGAAGACGTGGAATGTCCCTCTACGGCCATCAAGTTGGCCGTCTCCTCCCTATAATTAGGGTCTCTCTCCCGCTCTTGCGGGGTCTCCTTCGGATCTGCCAGGAAAGCAACCTCCTTACTGGTGGGGGTTTCCGCCTCCGGTCCCTTTAGTACCCTTGGTACACCACCGCATCTTCCGTTCCTTCCGAAACCGTCCCGCAGGGATACTCTTCTTGGAGTTTTGTTGTTAAACAAGCGCCTCTGTTGACGATTCAGGACCTGCTCTGGTCTCTGCTGGTACAAATAGTTCATGTACGCGAAGAATAACCCCACTGTAGAGGGTAAATACGGGCAGTTGTATAACAAGTGCCCCTCTTGCGGCACCCGAGACACGTCGAAGTGACAGGACGTGTCGGGATCATCGTTCCGTTCAGGGCCTTCTGTTCTGGGGACAGCGTGAGGATCGGCTCGGCTGCCGTAGCATCCAACGTCTCTTGGGTAGAGCTTCCACTACCCACAGAGGGTGTGCCACAATCGTCGAGTGAGTTCCCGTCAAGCAAGAGAACCCTACTCGTGGATTCCCAATGCGGGTCCGAGGCCATGATATCCGACGCTTTGTCTGACCAGCGTCCCTGGTCATGGGGTCTTGACACAAGCACCGCTTTCTTCTTGCGAGCGAGTTCCCTTGTTGGGAACGACTTGGGCCCGTATTCGCCTCTGGCGGCACGGAACGCGTCTCCATGGGCCTGCGAAATGCGCTTCACCGCGACTAAGTCCTTCTCCTCTCATCTGGACAAGCTCACTCTTACAGTGGCTCGGATTTCTTTGTGGAGTCCCTTGATATATTAATTTACCAAGTCGCGTTCAGTGAACACATTGGCACACCGGAGTGCCAAGCCTTGGAGACGATCCTCGAAGGTAGAATCATCCTCTGTTGGTTGTTGTTGGATCCTTGTGACCTCATCATAAACGGATGAGAGGTCTTCGTCCGAAGCATAACGGGTAAGGAGGGCATGCACAGCAAGAGGCCAATCGAGATCCCTCTTCGCTCCGCCGAGCAGCCTTCCCTTCTTCTGAATACCAGCAAGGTATGAATTCTCCTCTCCTCTTAGGAACCATGGAACCAGCCTGGCTGCTGCCGCCTCGCTGAATCCCATGGCGTCAGCGGCATCTTCGAATTTGCAGAGAAAGCGAATGATGTCGATCGGATCTCTTCAGTCGAATTCCGTAAGGGACCGAGTGTAGCTGCGTATCTTTTCTGATAGCTTTCCCACTCCTTTCAATTCTCCTTTTTGGAGCGTGCCTCGTACGTCAATAAGACTGTATGCACGATAGGACAGCACTTGGTCAAAGGCAGGATCCCTCGTTGTGAGGGGTACCAATCCAGGTACCTCCGCGCCAAATCCATCTCCTCTTGCTTGAGGAGGAAAGTGCGATGCACTTTCGTTATCATTCCCCTCCATAAGAGGAGGGGGTTCGGTATGGGCACCATTGGTGGTTGACTCAACTAAGGCTATTAATTGCTGAGCCATTTGCCGTAAGGACGTCCCGACTTCGTCAATCTTAACCTTGCTTGGTGGATTAATGTTACTCGAAACATTCGCAAAGTTGCCTGCTAGCGTACCGACACGCTTATTGGTGGATGAAGCCTGGGAATTCAGTTCATGGACCATTAAGTTCAGGGCATCTAACCTCCTGGTTATAACGCCACTTAATTCTTCCTAGGCATCACACTGAAACGCAGCCTGTGGCTCATTGGCTACCTCTATTTTGAGGTCTTCAAACATAATTTCCCACTGGGGTTCTTGGGCTTGCTCGAATGCATTCATGCGCTCGTCCACGTCCTTTGCATTGGACTCCATGATTTCAGCACGAAGCTTCTCTATGTCGCTCCCCTCTCGATTTTGGTGATTGACACATGGGACCGGCACCTCCTCTAATGGGGTAAACGTATCAACTCCAGCGGAGGCAGGTGCATCAGCGATTCGTGTGCTCACCATCACAGGTGGTATATCCGTCTTAATACAGAAGGCTAGACTTCTAGGTCGGGAGACAAATGTAGTACTCAACAGGTTCTGGAGGTTAAGTGCTTCTATACTCTTCTCTAGTCTTCCGGTAGCCGGTCGGGGTAGGAAAGCGACTCCTCCAGATGAATTCGTGTCTAGCTTGTGCGACCGAGAAACTCTCGGTGTTCGGGAGATCAGAGATCCCACGCCCTGCGTTGGGCCAAACCTCGCAACTTATGCGGTGAGCTGAGTTGCAACCGCAAGAGATCGTCTAACTGGCAAATCAATCGAGTAGACCTAGAGCGGTCGAATGTCCGCGAACGCCTCTCCAACGGTTAGGAGGGCAAACCCTAGTGGGATTGTAAGACACTCACGCAGAGAGGGCACCTATTGCTGGTGTTTGGGGGGTATAGGGGTAGTCACAGGATGTAGAGCTGCGTGGCTAACCTAAGCCGGTGCGTCCCTAGAGTGGTAGCAAACGCGACAAAGGCGCTGGCACTGTCTCTCCAGTAAGGAGCAGCCGCAGACCTATGGTGGCCGAGGGAAAGTACCGTCTGACCTGACGGGTTCGGAGGGCTTGGAGAGATCCCCTTGGAACCAGGAGCAGCCAAAAAGGTTGGATACCACCTCACTTTAGAGGGCCGGGCACCGTACGAGCAACGTAGAGCCTACTGGCTAACACCGTCCGTTCCGTCCCTAGAGTGGGAGGACGCGGAGCGATGCGAGAGCAGCTTCCTCCACTGGAGGTTTTGCTAAGAGATAGCAAGCGCTTTGAGAAAAAGGCAAGTTGAGGGAACTCGTTGGTACCTCTCAGGGATAGCTCTGCTATTCAGAGCTCCCTTATTTACTTAAACGTAGTCTTAGTGGATCTACGTAATTATATCCAGTATTTAGGATATTTCTAGCACGCACCGTATGGCCACGTATCCGGCTAGTGGCTGACACTTCCATCCCTAAGGACAGCTGTCATATGCTGTACCCTCTTCCAGTGGAAGGGGTAGAGTAACCGGGAGGTTACTCGGCCATTACACCTGGTTGGTACGGTGCCGATGGCGCTTTCACCTGTAGTGGTGATTTTTCACTCAGTGCGGTATGGCACGAACAGACGTGAGTTGGGTCGGTGGGACCTTGCTGTACTGCAAGGTACCCCACGTTTCAAAGTTTGACACCCATTCCGTACATCTTATTATTGATGGGAATGCAAACCACTGAGGTTTGAAATTTGATAAATGAACCAATAAGGTTTCGAATTTACCTAACGGTAATTATGAGCGCGCAGCCGATGAAGCTTTGCCACTGCAGGTTGCATTTTGCATTCGTACTACAATACCGCCCACCCCCCTTTATACTGAGATTGCCCTTTTTGATGTGGTCTGGAAAGTGGTGGTGGCGGATTTCGATGTATATTCAACGTTTGGTGGGGGCAGTGTTGTTGGCTATCTTAACTGCCAACATGTTGCCAAAATACCGCTGTGGTAGGCATGGATTTTGTAAATTATGCAGATAGTTTCCGCAGCCATGTGGTTTGCTGCACGGCGGTGGGTATGGCTACTTGTTCTGCCTGGCATGTCGAGAGGGCTACTACGGATTGTTCTTTTGTTGTCCAATGGACAGGGGGATTGTTGTTGGATTTTATGGCCCATGCCTACGATATTTGGGTTCGTCGTGTTCGAAAAAGATGCGTCGTCAAACTTCTCGAGCTGCTTGGGATTTGGGGAGCGGTCGGAATAATTGATGCCATGGGTAGGGGTATGGCGGAGGTACCGGAGTCTGTTTTCCATTTATTGTCATGAGCGGGGTGTGAGGGTGCTATCCGCTCTGTAGAGTAGCTCCCCGATTGCAGAGCGATAGTGTGTGTCCTGTAGAGGTGGTAGCGGTGTGGCATTTTTGATTTAGTCGTCCTTGAAGTTTTCCATATGCAGTGAAAGGACAGGGTTACTTTCGGACATGTTCGTGTTTTGCAGTACTTGCGAGATGGATGAGGATTGTCAGATTTGGGTAGAGGTGGAGGAGCGTGAGTAGGAGACTGATCCGGTAGTGATATTGATGGGGTTTTCCGAGACGGCCGATGTTGTATTTGGATGAGAGGGTGTGGTACAGTGGTGTGAATAAGTATAAGAAATCTACATTTTCCTAGATTTTCTTTGTTTTTAGTACCGTACGGAAGGATTTCACGGATATGGGATTTATAGAACCTATTTCTTGGTGCTTATGTATAACTTCTATACTTCTAAAACGACCATTGCATCGTAGCTACAGCAATAAAGAACTTTCTATTGACGACAATTTATTGACAATCCTCCCTATAACACAATGCTACGCGTCCCTACATTTTCCAAAGCAGAACAGAGCAGAATCCTTGTATAGAAATGACAGGGCCTTACCCTAACGAAAATGGCCCGGAACCTGAACAGGTCATTGACACCTTTTGAGATTAGGATTTTTTTCTAAATTCTTAGGCGTTTACTTGATTCTGCCTACTTGTATCTGTCTACGAAAGGGCGAAGTAGCCATTCTTACACTGCAGCGATCCCGTCGCTTGTAGCGTAATAGGTTTTGTAAACTCCTGTCTTCGTAATACTAAATGTTGTGTCTCTCCTCTAAATAATTCGAATGCCTCTCCCACTCATACTTTATTAAGCGTATTGCGTGGGGGAGGTAAGACCGTACGAGAGTTACCAGGACTGAAACTTAACAACACCCATACGGAATTTCTTGTCCGATCCTATTCATTACAATATTAAGGTCTAAACGGACGTCCGAAGAAGCTTTCCCCGGGTGCTAGTCCCAGATTTAACCGGGAAATGGTTGAAGGGGGAGTCGGATTTCCGCCATATTCGGGACAGTCTGCAGCTGAAAGTGCCGAGGCATACGGTTTGGAGGGAAGTTAGGAGAAGGAACACGTATAAGTATACGAAAATGACAAAGACTCTTCCGTTGAAGGAATTTCATAAGGAAAAAAGGGTTGAATGTTGCGCTAGTCATGCCTACTGGAACATGGAATGGCATAGGGTAATATTTAGCGACGAGAAAAAATCAATCTGGACGGGCCAGATTGTTACAAGTATTATTGGCACGATTTACGGAGGGAAAAGATGAAATTCTTCTCCAGGCATTCGGGAGGGGCATCTGTAGTGGTTTGGGATGGTATATCATCGAAAGACAAAACCAATATTGCAATTCTTCATGGAAATGCTGGGAGGTAGGTGTAGTACCCCGTACGGGGGGTACTACGTTTATTTTGACGACCCTTCACGGGGAGGGGTCGTCAAAACCCGTCCACCCGCCTATTTCGATTGAATGAAGGGGGATGGACTGGATCACGATGACTTGGCCGTATTAATTCTCTCGCCCTTTGGGGAGAGGGAACCATCGGGCATTTAATTCGTAAAATAGTACTGTAATCATCCCCCAGATAGGGGGTGATAGGATGGATGGTGGTGCTAAAAAATATTAATTTTTGGAAAAGGTATGAAAGGGGTTGAATCGGTTGGTAACCGAAGGGTTACTATAAAAGTAAGAACCCACCCCTCCCTGTAATGGGAGGGGTGTACTGGTTGCCACCGTTACTGTAAG
>JAUBNZ010001451.1:0-11491 GCA_032355485.1 Bonnemaisonia californica | reverse complement strand
AGGTGGGAGTGATCGAACCCGCCGCCTCCGAATGGGCTAGCCCCATTGTGGTGGTGCCCAAAAAGGACGGGTCCCCCCGGTTTTGCGTCGATTACCATCGCCTAAACGCCGCGCCCATCAAGGATTCGTACTCGATACCTCCGATGGACGACTGCATCGACTCGCTCGGCAATGCCAAGATCTTCTCGACTCTAGGAAGCAATTGCGGCCATTGGCAGATTCCCGTCCGGGACAGCGATCGCGACAAGACGACTTTTATGTCTAACTGCGGAACCTTCCGATGTGTCAGGATGCCCTTCGGACTGAAGAACGCAACGACCACCTTTCATTGAGGCTTGGAAATGTTGCTTTCTGGAATCAAGTGGCAGTTTGGCCTCTTATATTTAGAAGACGTCATCATATTCTCAAAGACGGAGGAGGAGCATGTTACCCACGAGGACCACATCTTGTCCATCTTCGCGAGAGCAAGGATCTCCCTCAAGTTCAAGCAAGAAGACGGAGTTCTTTCGGCGCTCGGTAAGCAACCAGGGGCACATCATCCGCCCCGGAAAGTTGGCCGTAACCGCATCCAACGCGGACGCCGTGCGAAAGGCGATCTCCCTGACGAACAAGACACAGCTTCGCAGCTTCCTTGGGACTTGCAACACCTACCGACGATTTGTGAAGCGATTCGCTTTCGTGGCAGGACCCTTGACCGAGCTGTTGAAAAAGGATCAAGAAGACCCCCTACTTCCACTGACGTCCGAGCAGAACTACGGATTCGTGTCTTTGAAGAAGATACTGATAAGCCCTCCCGTCTTAGCACTCCCCCGCCAAGGCTTCCCGTATGTCCTTGGCACCGACGCCTCTTTTGGCCAAATTGGGTGTGTCTTCCTTCAGGAACAATAAGAGGATGGTAGCTTACAGCCAATCGGCTATTGGAGCCGGACCCTGCAAACGGCCGAGCGCAACTACTCAACGACAGAGAAGGAATGCCTCGCCGTCGTCTGGGCGGTCCTCCTTCTCCGCCCCTACCTTGAGCGGAAACGCTTCACTGTCCGCTCGGACCATGATGCTCTATGATGGTTGTTGTCCTTGGCAACCGCCGAAGGACGATTAGCTCGTTGGAGATTGAGGTTGGCCGAGTTCGACTTCGAGATACAGTACCACCCGGGAAGGAAACATTACATCGCCGACGCGCTGACCCGGGTGGAAACTACCGGCGAAGAAGAACGCGAGATGGACGACGATTTACCGTGCTACGCTATCACTTCTATCCCTACGTACACAGAGGAAACTCTACCGTCCAAAGAATCGGGCAGCGTCTACCTAGAACCTGCCCAATATTCGGAGGAAAAAACGGAGCCCCTAGCGACATGTACGGTATTGGAATTACAAGGCTGGAGCCAGGATGTCGTAGCCTTGTTTGAGTTTGGACGCCCGGAGGTAGTCCTCGCAACACGCGAGAGGAAGAGCCCAAGTCCAGAGACGGCTTGTGAGGAAAAGACACGGGTAAGAATTCCAGAGACCTGTGGTAGTCACCAAGTACCACCGCAAAGCCTGGAGGCCTGTTATGTTCCTCAAACCCTCTCGGGAGGTCCGGAAACCTGTGGTAGTCACCAAGTACCATGGAAAGGCCCGGAAGCCTGTTTTGTTACCCAAGCCCTTTCGGGAGGTCCGGAGACCTGTGGGGACGAGCCTACGTCAAAGCGCTTCCGCACCGGAGTTCCTACCACTACGCCCGAGTGTCTCTGTTTACTCGATCCGCTCAACGAACCTATCACTACGCAAGAATGGGTTAGCGAGCTAGTAAACAACGCGCTTTGTCAGGATACAGTGAGGAAGATCGCAAAAGGAACGCCGGGCCGCTTTCGCGTAAACGCCCAGAACATTCTCGTCCGAGACTCGTCGCGAGACGCAATGACGCAGGTGGTCGTACCGTAATCTTTACGCGCTCGCGTTCTACGCTCGAACCACTACGCGGTACGCGCCAGCCACCCAAGGACCCGTCGCATGTACGACACCATGCGCAAGCATGTGTACTGCCCGAGACTTACGGCTGATGTCGAGCATACCGTATAGAACTGCCCTACCTGCATATGCAGCCGCATATCATTGGTCAAACACACCAACCCGCTCAACCTGTTCCCCGCCGCACAACCGCTACAGATCGTCGCAATAGATATTTTGGGACCACTTCCAACCACCACTCCGAAGCCCCGGTTCATACTGGTGATAGCTCATAGGTTCTCCAAGCTCTGTCGGTTCATATCGCTGTTGCGGATTACTGCACCGTCGGTGGCCAGAGCGTTCTGCAGTCAGTGGGCATTCATCTACGGCCCACTCAAGACCCTACTGTCCGACCACGGGTCACAATTTAAGTCCAAATTATTTCAGGACACCTATCGTATATTGGGTGTCAAAAATATCTTCACGACTACCTACCACCCCCAAACGAATGGACAAGTCGAACGACTGAACAGGACCCTTTTCGGGATGCTCCGTCACTACGTCAACGACCATCAAAAGGGTTGGGACGAGTACCTAGACGCTCTCGCGTTCGCATACAATAGGTGTATACTCCGTTCGACGAACACGTCCCCCTTCGAGCTCACACTGACGGGGTACCCCGTTCAACTGACCACGGAGAACGTTGACTTGGGCCCGAGCACCCCGTTTGAGCGCGCAGATGTTTTGGCAAAATTAGAAAATATTTACGCGAAAGCGTCCTGCTCTTTGTCCAAAGCGCAAGCGCGCTACAAGCCGGATTTGGAAAAAAAGTGCGCCCCGCAAACCGCGATATCCAAGTGGGTGACCTGGTGTCGTTGGAGGATGTCGGACACCCCATCCCCACACCGAACAGTGAGGACACCAAGCCGGGTAACTGGAAGTCGAAGCTCCAATTTCCTACCGTGGGCCCGTATCCGGTTACTGGCTTCCATTGACACCCCTTCGACATCGTCAACAACGACGTTCCTTAAAGAGTAAGCTCCGATCGAATCAGTCGGTCTCCTCAACGAAATAACGATCAAGGAGCTCCGGCCCTGCCTGAAAATGACCGACGAGGAGCTCCGGCCCTGCCTGACAATGACAAACAAGGAGCTCCGGCCCTGCACAGCATGGACGAACCAGGCGCTCCGGCCCTGCCGCATACGTCAACGTCACTCGATTCAGCGGTTTTCCCAGACCACACGCCCCGTCCTCCACTCACGCCCACCCTGCGGATCCCGCCCCCGTTGCAGTCGAAAGGCAGGAGACACAAATCCAATCGGGGGAGTTTGTCATCGACAAAATTATAGCCGAGGCGCAAGATGACGGGTTCACCCGATCTTTAGGGTAAGCTGGTACGGCTATCCCCCGGAGGAGGACACCTGGGAACCGCAAGCCAACTTCCCGGGTCCTCTCGTGGCTCGTTTCCGTAAAACCGCCAACCGGCGACAAGGCAGACGTCGGGTCTCTTTCTCCGACTAAGTGCGATAGCACGTCGTCGAAACGATGCGGCATCCTACGGAAAAATCGTCCAGGGTCCACCTAGACGTTCTTAAACGGATTTACGGGAATGAAGGTCACCTTCAACCCCGCCGGAGGATCTTCGCCACCACGGCTCCCCTCAAGGCATCCGCCTCCTTTCATCGTCTCGCGCCCACCGACTCTTCCTCATGCCCCCTGTCGTAGGCCCTCCGTCACGCAACGAATCGCTAAGTAACTAACCGCCCGCGGCTGAGGGATGGCGTGGAAGGTTAACTCAGAAGGTCCACCCCTCCATGCGGGAGCCTCGGCTTCCACGGCGAGACGGTCGGTAACCCTCCCTCGACCCCGTCCTTAACCTTCTTGTTGCCGAAATTTTGGCAGCGTCTAACTAGACAGTTGTGATTGAAAAGTTCATAGAACGTCCCCACCGACTCTCCGAATGGGTACCTTAAGGGTGCGCAAATCCCAGGCTGCAGCCTTTTCCAAGAAAGGAGGACCTAGGTGACCGGTTGCCTTGTGTTACGCCCTTTTCCCTCAGACCCCCGGTCACCCCGTCCGGGTCAGAAAAAGGCAAACGCCAAAAATTCCCCCGATTTTTTAGTGTGGTCGCACGCCGTGTGCACATCCTGCAACAAGCACCGTGGCGGAAAAACGCCCGTATCTTTACGCGACGTGGACCACTCATGGCCATGGACGTTCCCCACTCCATTTGGAAACGTCCAATACGGTTACCCCAGCAACAATAGGGGTTATCTAGCAGATCTCCCCCAGTTGCACAACCGCCACCCACAAGGGCAACACACCCGCATCCTCGAAAAACTGAATGCGACGGCTTCCACCGAAGAGGACTCCGGCCTTCACAAAAGGGGGGCCTCCCCAGGTCGCCACGGCATAGGGACAACGGGAACCGAGAAGAAGAAGAAACAAGCGGACGCTTTTGCGTTTTTACTAACGTGCGCTCGCGCCAGGTACTACACTATTTGCCTCGCCTCGCATCCTGGGCGTTTGAAGGGAGCCAAGTCACGGCGTCCGACGCACAGGTCGGCTCTCCGCGCCAGAAACCATTGTGGTTTCCGGTTCCGCGGGCACGGCTCGCTTCCGAATTTTGGTGCTGGAGTGTCCCGCGACCCCCGCACCCGGCACACGCGCAGGTTGGCTCGACATGCCTGCAGCCGCTGTGGTTTCACCGTTCGCGCGCTCGGTCCGTTTCTTGTTTTGCCCAGAGGCAACTTGCGCCTGGTCATGGATCTTTTGCTCCTTGGCATCAAACGCCCAATCAACGACCGTCGGGTCAAACATTGGCAGCACGTTCGTCGGTCCGCTCCTTCGCCTAAGCGAAAGCCCCTTGCGCGACCCGTTTGAGGTTGACGTACCGACGATGATAGGAAACTAGCGCGACCGCCTGTTGGAGCCGATGGCAGTCGTTGAGTTTCGCCAGTTTGGCGTTTTCCTCTTTCGAGGTTTTCAGGTCTTGTTCGAGAACCGAAAGACGCCCAATCAGTGCCACCACTTCGGCTTCCGCCTTTGGCGACGCTGCCGCTGCCGTCCGGCATTCATCAAGAGTCTCTTGCAAGCCATCCTTTCCCGCAGCCAAGCTCGCCTGATCGCGGCAGAGGGTGGCCACCCGTACGGTCAGGAGATCCACCGAAGCGCGCGCTTGCGCCAGGCCGGAAGACTCTTCAGCCAATGGTGGATGCACCGGGAGCGATAGAGTAGACTATGCCGCACCGTCGGCACAGAGCGCCAACGCGCCCCCAATGTACAGCGTGTCACCAAACTCCTGATGGAGGAAACGCGCCCGGGCGGGATTTCGTTCGCTAAGCGGTTCGCGGCGCCGGATCCGAGTCTCGAGTGAGACGCCGAGGAGCCGATTGCCCCAGTCGATGCAACATCTTTCGTGATCCCACGGCAGCCAGACTTCCACGTCATCTTCGGATTGATCCGGCAGGCTGATCTTCGTGCAGTTGTCGCAGTCAACCACTTCATGCTCCGTCAGGAGGCGTTCGAAAGTGGTCACGGAATAGGGACCCCCTTGCACGATCGGCTCCGAACCGAGTCTTCGGATGTTTGGAATCGTACGAGGCAACACATCATGCAGCCGATCGTGGACGAACGCGTCGTGCGGCAGAGACGCTCCAACCATCAGCGTCCACTCGGACAGGGCGACCGCCCAAAACCTGGAACTCAGATGGCCTGAACATCCGTACTGCATCATCATGGAACTGGCGTAGGCAAAGACAGCCGGCACAGTCACCGGCAGGGATTTCCCAACTTCGGGCCAGAACAAGGTGTCGTACTTCGGATAGAAGCGCGTCCGCGCACTCGGATGCATCTTGTGCACTTCCTCGTTGTGGCCACAGACGAAGACGACCATACGGATGCGGTTGCGAAGCTCTTCACGCGCCTCGCGCACGAAGCGACCCCGGCACCACCATGGTCGGCCGACCTCTGGACAACGCCCTCGTCCATGGATATCACCTCCCTCCCAGCATTCGCTGTCTGGGGGCAAGAACATGGCATGCGGCGAAACCGCCAACGGAGTGGGGTGAGGCAGCTCTTCTCGGGGACACGTTCCCAATTTCGCTAGGTGTCTTACGACATTTTCGTCAGCGGGCCATCGCAGGAAGTAGAGGATCGCTCGACAGAGCTCCAGGGATCGCGAAATTGGAAGGCGCATGCTTAAAACGAGAAATCCAGGCCTCCCACGCCAGGTTGGCAGGGCCGCGACTATCCCGAGCCTGGGGGTCCAGCGCCTCAAAGCGCCACCAATCGTAGCAACGTCCGTCGGTGCGGAGATTTCGCATCACCTCCCAAGTTGGGAAGCGCCAACGGGCGAACACCTAACGCACGGAAGAACAATCCTCGCGGCGTGCCTGACTGGGAGTCCAGGAAGGCGGCACCGCTGAGTTCTCCTCCGGAGGGTTGTTTGTCGAAGGGGCATTTTCGCTGTTGTTGGACATCTTGTGTTGTCTGTGGTTGAGCTTTTCACAGGAGCTCCCAGATTAGTTGGGGGTATGTAGGACTTTTTGGGAGTCCTGGTCCATACTCTAACGCTCAGACGAGCAAGCGCCCCTTTATAGCGATTACCGCGCACTTGCGCCCGCTCCCGCCTGTATGGACGACTCGCTCCCTCGCCCCAACGCGTGCTACAAATCCGTTCCCCTTCGAGGCAGACTGAGACAACCGAGATCCCGCGCAAGATACAACCCTTACACGTGGCCGACCTGGCGAGGGTTGTATCTCAACGCGACCGTACAGAGATGTCACCGTGACTGCGCGAGCGCGACAGCAGTGAGGACGGCCAACTGGTACACGTGGCACCACTTTAACAGGGTACACCCGTACTGTGTGTTAGCTACACTTGAAGATAGGCGTAGATACACTAGCAGTTACTGATACTCTAGCTAGGCCCTTAAAGTACTGGCATGCAATAGGCAGCATTACTGTAGGTGCTTAGCCCAGCCTTAACTACAGTCTGGGAAACTCCAGCGACGATCAGTAAAGAGGCAAGCGACCTTGGAGGTAAACCAGAGACCTAAAGTCTGACGACTGGTGTTGGGCTTCGCGCCAACTCGCGCCCGCGTGTTCGTTCCCTTTACCGCTTGCTAGCGCGCCTGTGAATTTGTCAGCCTACCGGCTCCTAGGGTTTGTGCCACTACACGGGGTCTCCACGCAGAACCGCCGGCATCTGGATCACGGCACTCCCCGTGCATTCTCGATTGCGAGCTACGCGAGTACTCGCCTCATTCCCAATTCCTCCAGGCCCGCTCCCCAGATCCCTTTCCCCCACCTCTACCACTGCTACCGTGAGAGAGGGACCTCTCCCGGACCACTTCTTTCCCCCCTTTCCCAGTTACGAACCCCTTTCCGGACCGCCACAGTCTGACGACTTTTCTAGTCCCACAAATAGATGACGGAGGAACATGCTACTCCAGAATCGGCCCTTATAAATATAATTTTAATACATGTTGGTAATGTTATATTATAATATATACTATAACTATGAAGTTGTAGCTGCGCCTACGCAACAGTATTAGTAGTACTGTTTTAAAGATGGAGCTGCATCTTTTCCCGAAATTCAGTAATGTGTTGAATGGCGAGATTGTTAACGTACCTTGATGACCGTTACAGAATGTCTTTAATGATAGTTAATGGCTATAAATATTCTTTTACATATGTCTAAAGACCGTAAATGGATTTTGAAATAGATGAAATGTCCTCTAAATTGCAAATAACCATCAAGCATGCATTGGAATGTTTTTCTATCGGTGTCTCTAGAGCGAAAGGGAGGAATTAAAGATCAGCAAAGTCAGGGAGAATACGAAGAAGAGGAATTTTCCTGTCCGGAAGCGTGGTACGCCGCGGAGAACAATTCAAATCTTTAAGCCGTTTAATAGTCCAAATACTTCTTCTCCATGGGGATCCAGTACAATACAAGCCAATGATACTGGGTAAACTAGTGCCGTGGAAACTCGTTCCCTGGAGTTGGGACACAAGATACGGGAACCCTCAATCGCGAAGTTTGAACGGCTCACCCAGAAACTACGCCCCCAAGATCGCGAGGATCATGATGATTTGCAATATGATGACCCGCTCAGTGAGCAGGAAGATCTGGCTGGTTGGGAAGCAGTTTTTTTGGAAGAAAATAAAGAGGCTTCATACGTGAATGAGGAAGGGGACAAACGATTACCAGAAGGACAGGGCGATAGTGGCCAGGCATACAAGGATAAAAATGTTCAGGAGAGGGATTGTGAGGAAATCTGAAGTTAGAAAGTGAGATTCTTGAATCGTTTCTTCAGTGGCCGAGGTTGTGTGATTTGATAGTGTACAGAGGTACGCTGAGGATGAAAAGAAACGCTTACGATGCGGGAGGATGGTAGCGAACTTCAAACGAAGACCAGAAGATTGCCTTCCATACAGCTCATGCTTTACCAGAAAAATGGTAGAGGAGCTTCAAAAGAATGCATTGGTTCCTTCGGTGATGGGGAATTCCCAATTGACGGTTCGAAGAGTGGTGCTCACACAGATAAAAGCCAGGCCCCTATACGTTTCTGCTCCCTAGGACTTGCGCAATCAGAGATGTACAAACTGCCCCCTTACATGGGACGTTAATACTGTACTAATTTACAACCTCCGGATAACTGAGGTTGCGTCTACAGGCCGTAGGCACCTCTCGGTAGCAGGCCTGCGAGAGTGTGGTAGATGGACTCCTCCGTTGAGTTGAGGATGAGAGTCGCCTAATGGGGGTTTTGGGAGACCAGAGTATCCTTATCCTATGATTTAAGGATACTCATGACTGGGCGGTTGACTGGTTCACACCAGAAAATGGTACCTCCACTTGGTGGCCACACAGGTGGAGGGTTGATAGGAATGAGGTTCCGCACCCTCTCAGAACTGGGGAGGGGGTGACCAGTAAGATGACAGACGTCCTGAACAGAGGGACGTCCATGAGATGGGTCTGAAGGGAGGAAAGGGGTCAACCACTTGGGCTGTCCAGCGGGTTTTGGCTAAGCAAGATTTTTTGTACCCCTGTTAGGGGTAGAGCGCAAGTAGATACGCAACCAATGTTTCTCCAAGGGGTGTGAGACCGTGGAGAAGCCTGGAAGATGAAGCTTTCCAGGGCCAGGCTTTCCCGGAATCGGGACGGTTAAGACCGGAAAGATGGCTAAGGTTACTTGGTAGTCAAATTGACGAGGCTAACCTAGCTTGTTCGTCCCCTTAGGGGACGACGCACTGCTTGAGGCGCAGAAAATGTTCATTCTAGTGTCGCAAGAAAAGGAAGGAGCGAATATTTGGTGGCCTTTTCGAAGGACAGGCTTTCCTTGCGTAGGGGTGACCTTGATGATATCGTCGTCCCCACCTCATACGCTCTCAAGAGTTACCGCCTGGCAGGCGGAAACTCTTGAGAGCGTATGACGGCAGGGCCGCAGCAAGTGTCTATTACTATCCTTGTTGGCTTGAGAACCGCGGAAGAGAGTCCCAAAGAACCCAAGACTGTATAATGTATAGCGTTCAGGATACACACCATCTATCTTCCTTTTCCTACTGTTCACTCTTTCAAGCGATTATACTGCTTTGGCATAAGGGAGAGTACAGTCCGTGGCTACCGTCTTGGATATTTCCCTTCCATCCCTTACGGGGTACATATTGGTACACTCCTTAACAGTAGTTCTGACTTTTGCCACTTTTACGGGGGAGGTTGGCACCGATTCCTTCCCCTAACTAGTTTTCCGACGATGAAGATGAGGAGGGAAGTGTTACTTCCGTCAACCCTTAAGGGTTCTACTACCTTTGCTTTAGGGTTATACAGGTCCTCTTCCAAGCCTTTTGTCAATTCCGCCTCCTGTCGTACGAACCCAACAGGCCTTCTAGCGGAGCTTGCCAATTCGGGTCTCCTCAGGATTGTGGCAGCCGTCCCTATTCGGGATGATGGACCTCCAAGTCCTGATTTGGGACCCTCTCTGCGCCTTTGTTTTCTTAGCAGCACTTGTTCATATTGCTTTTGATATACGGAATTCATGTATGCAAAGAACGCACTCACCGTTGGTGCCAGGTACAGGCACCTGTACAACCGACGTCCAGCCTTTCGGCAACATAAACAAGTCCATGGGACGGGGCGCAATTGCAACATAGTCTTGGCCAACTCCTCCTTTTGAGGAGGTAACGCCAGTACCGGCGTGGTCGAGGTTATGTCGACCGTATCTGTTACCGATGGAGGTGAACTAGGCAGCTTAGCTGCCTGAGCCTTGTAGTATTACCCCTTCTGGATGCAAGGGGATCTAAAGTCGTCCCTATTCTTCCGGTAGACGGTCGGGCTGGTAGAGCGACTCCTCCAGGGGATTCGAAACGACCGAGAACACTCGTGTTGGGGAGACCAGAAATCCCAAACCCTGGGTTGGGTGGATTCTCGTAGCACCGTGGTGCTGGCTACGCAGCAAAAAGATGTAGTCAATCCTGACGGATCAGGGAAGCGAGACCTAGGGTGGTCGGATGTCCGCAGAATCTTCTCCAAGTGGGGAGGGTTAAACCTGTAAGGGATGATGGAAACCCCATGCAGAGGGACTCCCTAGAATGTGGTTTGGAGGGGGTGGTTAGGGGTCGTAAAATCTCACGATAGAGCTGCCTGTGAAAACCTAGTCCGTTTCGTCCCGAGAGAGAACGCGGTAAGAGGCGCGAAACGCTGTGGTCCCAATCTAGGGACCGTCGAAGACCTCGCGGGGTCGAGAGTGATCCGCCTAACCAGCAAGCGTACATGATCGGAGGGAGCTCCCTAGGAACGCTTAGTAGCCTAGGCTATAGAACAAACTCACTTTGGAGGGTCTGAGGGCCGATAGTCACCACACGAGCAATGTAGAACCAAACCTGCTAACAACGTCCGTTCCTTCCGTAGTGGGAGGATGCGGAGCGATGCGCGGGTTGCTCCCTCAACCTGACGGTTGGCAAGGCAGAAACGCTTATTGCGAGGGAAAAATGACAAGAGGTTACTCGTGGGTGCCTCTTTCTTACGGATCACTCTGCTAGTCAGAGTGCCCTATTTACTTAGTCGAATTTTCCTTAGCCTACAAAATTAAAACTATCATTAAAGGTCCTTGCACTGAGCTCTGTATAGCTATGCCGCCTAGGTCGGGTAGTTACTGCCAGCATCTTGGGATTAGCTGTCGTCTGCTCAGCCTCCGAGGAGGGAAAGGTCGTGCTTACACCTGTGGATGTAGAAAGGCACTTATGATAGAGTTGACAGAGTGCCATGTAGGCAGACACCTGTGGGTGTCAGTGTCAGGGGGAGACTCTCTGGAGGGTGGGACAGTCCACGACGGCCAGTGTACCGCACGTAGGTGCAAGTGTAGTACCCAGCCATATGCGGCTGGGGCTACTGGGCCCCGCACTGTGGTAACTTCAGAGGTGCACCGCGCAGGGTACGACCCGACGGTTACGTTCCTGTTTCGTGCAGGGCGTTTCCGAGCTTACGTTATATTTTACTATTTTTTCCGCGGACACACGTGCACCTTACAGTGCACGTGTGCCCAGATCGGGGACTTACAGG
>JAUBNZ010001450.1:0-11492 GCA_032355485.1 Bonnemaisonia californica | reverse complement strand
ATTTTAGTAACTTGAGCTCGTTTTTGCTTCAACATAGTGTTTCAAAATGATAGCCATTTTATAAAGAAGTACCACTACCGTACCTGTAAGATTAGTCTCTCGATACTAATATAGGCCCTACTGCAGCCCTTCTCCTCCCCTCCCTTAACACGTGCTCAATTATACCAACAGCGTCATGGCTGAGGTAAGCCATTGGCGAAAAGGGAGCAGTTATCCATCATGCGCCTCAGCGGGGAAGGGTTGACACCAGCCGCAGTTGCACGCAAAATTAAGCGCGATCCGAAGAATATAGCGAACTTCCTATGCGATCCTACAGGGTACGGTACGAAACGGTCACCTGGTATCCCGCAAATCCTATCTAATGCTGACAGGAGAGGGATTAAGCGTGATTTATCGAATGAAAGCGGATCTTGCAGTAAAATTAGGGGAAATGTGGGAATCACGGCGAGCCATCAAACTGTCTGGAAGGAGGTCAAGAGTCAGGGAATGTTCAAGTATGAGAAAATGAAGAAGAAATTTGTTCTGACTGATGACCACAAAAATAGACGGGTGACTTGGCTGTGCAATGCACACGCATTGGATAGATGAGTGGAAAAATGTGATCTTTTCTGACGAAAAGAAGTTCAATCTGGATGTTTCTGACTCCTATAAATTCTATTGGCATGATCTACTCAAGTCAAAGAAGGAAATTTTCACCCTTCATTCTGGAGGTCAATCTGTCATGGTATGGGCCGCGATTTCTCATACTGGGGGGTCTGAGATTGCATTTATTGAAGGGAAAATGGGCTCTGCTCGATATGCAGAAGTGTTAGAAGAGTTTCTACTACCATATACCTACTGCATTCACGGCGATTATTTCATCTATCAACAAGCTAATGCACCGACCCATGTTTCTGGGGCCATGATGCAGTGGTTCGAGTCTTTAAAATGGATGTTCTGCAGTGGCCCACCAGATCGCCTGATCTCAATCCAATTGAGAATATTTGGGGCATACTGGCACGCATAGTTTATGCTAATGGGAGGTAATTTCAGTCACTTGTCGATCTGAAGGACAGTATCAAGTAATGCTGGCACGCCATCGATTCCAATGTAATCAAAAAATCACATTGGATCAATGCAGAGGTGTTGTAGAAGCATGATACAGTCCAAAGGGGCCAAGATAGACTACTACTAGTAGTGACTTAAGACAACTTTCATTAGATAGAGGATTTTTTTTGAAACACTTCTGGAGGTTAGAGATTTCTAGAAACTTAATTTTATAGGAATACTGAACAGATTTGGGCATTTTATGTAGTATTAGGAAAAGGATATATTTTTGCAACGGACTGTATAAGGCCCGAGTCGCGAGATGAAATCGTCTCGTGTGTTCAAATAGTTACGTCTTTCAGCCTAAAAGGTTCAGGGCGTATCCCGTTCTACGTGTGGCTGCAGTCCGCCATACGAAAAGAATCATAGAAAAATGGCTCGTGACCGACTATACTCCCAAACGCTCTCATGCAACATCCAGCGATATTCCTGCAGAGGTGACTTCCATTCCTGGAAATTTACCAAAATCTTTCATACTGGTCATTGCATTGAAGAAAGCAGAGATGCTATTGCTACGCTTCCTGTTGAGACTGCTAATGTTTACACAATCAACTGCAAGGACCAGTAGAGAAAATTGTCTAGTCCTAAAGCGAAATGGGGAGTTCTAATCTTCGACATTTTTGAATAGCAAAAGATACAGCTTTCTCAAAATGTTCTCTTCTTTCCTACTCTATACTAACGTTAAGTCCTTTCCATCGAAATTTGCTCGACACGAAGCAGCTCACTACGAGCATTCTGCAAGGAACACAAGTGCTCTCGAAAAATGGCACTGGAGTTTAATATATTAATTCCTGCTATGAGCAACCTTTAATCATCTCTTTTGTTCGTTAGATAGAGTCGACAGCTACCGCGGTGTTCGGATCCATGGCTATGGAGTCGATGTCCTTGGCAGTTTCCTCCACTGCAGCTTCAACAGCGTCATCCAGGCATGCGGCACCGCCGTGCTTTGATGTATCCTTTCCAATCAGCTCCTCCTCGTGAGAGATGATATGAACGATACCTGCCACTCTCAACACAATGAAAAATGAAACAATCAGTATAAGCACCCATGGGATGATAATGAGGTAACCCACCAGGTTGGGAGACAACAGCTTGCGCTATACCGTAAAAAGCCTCCATTGTCCCCATCGAATCCCGTGAGAGCCTGATACCCCTTTCGGTTAATTAGGCCGCAGCAAATGCGTCCAAAGAAGCCAGTGGTGCCATGAATCGGGAACTCCTCAAGCGGATCATCAATCGTCAACTTGGCGGAAGAGAAGCGGCACCAATGTACACCATCGCGCAGATGGCACCGATGGTGGCAGCTGCCCAGACAACCTCGACGAAGGCACAGCACGCGGTGATAGCCGCAAGACCGACAAGGATGCCGTTGAGCACGGAGAGCAAGTCGAAGAAGCCGTCCAGAAACTTCTTGGCAATAAGTGTAGTTACACCGCCAGTAGCGGCGGCAATGGTAGTAGTAGCGGCGCACCGCTCCTCAACAAAGTATGCACCTCCGCTGATGGCGAGAGCCGATCCTGGGTTGAAGCCGTACTATCTTAACCATAGAAGGAAGATACCAAGTGTGCACAGGGAGGCAGGGCGACCCGTCATGGGCATGGACTCAGCCTCGAAGTTGAAGGGGCGAAGCGTAGGCCGACAACGATAGCACCAGCTCAGCCGGCGAAACCGCCGACCATGTGAACAACAGAGCAGCCAACGAAATCGTTCTTACCAACTCCAAACAGGTCGGAAGATGATATTATCATCTTTTGTCTTCGTGCCTTATATTAAAATATCACCAACTTCTTGCCACTACACTTGATGACATCAAGTGGCATTAATGGTACAAGCATGGATGCCATAGGGACATACATGAGGGAATTTGGAAAATCCGGCAAGTCCTTCGTATCTTCTACTAACTTTTCATTCCTCTTCTGTCTTTGAAAGAAACTTAACTATGTCGAGACGGGCACTCCTAAAGACATAAAAATAAGACTTTATTGGCGAACGCCAACAAGGACCTGCACTGCATTCTCAACCATGTCCATGCCTCATCTGTCTATGCTATTATTGCTGTTCTTGGTAACAGCCCCGGGGTTTTCAATGAAACGTTCTTCCTCTTCTCAGGGCATCTCGTCTTCCTCGTACAGCGAGGCCTCGCCATTCTCATAGCCAGTTCCATACGTACAAAGAACCCCAACAAGTTGTTTGTTAGCAAAAACGTGCTCCTTAATGACATTCTCGATGCATGTTCGGCATCTTCGCTTCAAACTTCTGGGCATGGGGGACGGAGATAAGACGCTTTTCGGCAACTTGGTGGGCTACCTCGTCATAATTGCGCATATGACCATCGCGTTCTTCCGGGTGCCCAGGGTGGCAGGTATCCTTCATATCTTGCATGAGGAAGGGCTGATTGGACAACGATATATCAAAGCACTGCCGTGCTGAGCTGAGCTGAAGCGGTTGCAGAGAAAGCCGCTTATAACATTAATTTTTCGGTTGTCATCGTTGGTATGCAGGGGGATATTGGAACTCCTTGGAGCATAAACGGAAAACATATCTCATGCCGCGGGAGCTTAGACGCTAAATGGTCACACATGGAACACAGACCTCGCGTTTGCTCGCGTTTTGCAAATCATCTTATAATCCTAGAAGGGAGAATGTCAGTCAGGGGAGGGACCTCGGACTTGTGAGTGTGCTTAATTGCCTAAATGCAGAGCATTCAATAACATACGTTGAGATATTGCAGACTTTCAACCCATCTATGACGATCTTCGTCCGAAGCCTGTTCAAATTCTCTCTACAGGGAGTATCTCTAAGGCAGATTTTTCTTTTGCTTGTATATCGTCATCAAGAGACCCACTGTGATACATTATCCAACTTTGGCAGAATTGGACCAAGGCAATCTCTTTACCTCGCAGAATACCTGCAAAACCTAATCCTTTGGCGAGTTACCAGGGAGTGTGAATGAATTAGTAGAGATTCCCAATACATGTATCGGCGACAATGGCGTTAAAACATTTCGCACTGGTACTGTTTATTGGTAGATTTGGGTACACGATCGCTTCGGTGTATGCATGTCCACGCATATCAATTCGAGAGCAGCCGATCATGACAACTGAAGTATACACTGTTGTTTGCGTTACAGGCGCACATTTGGTACTGTGGCGAAGCAAGGATGCTCATTCCTTGACAGCTTGAGCTGGAGCCTGAGCACTTCGTATCAACCAGACTCTTTGGTTTGGGATGCAATGAGGAAAACGCAGAAACGAGAAACTCAAAGGCGGAAGATTAACTCGGGAGGGTTGAAAATCTCGACCGAAAAACTGTAGATATCTAAACAGGTATAAATTCTGGTTCACCACTAGGGAATCGTGGACTCAGGTTAGGACACTTCAAGTAGAGCTGCTTGGCACCTTTACCAATAGTACCACGTCTCACAATACGCACTGATCGCACCGACTCCCAAAGCGAACATCTTTTGGAACGCCTCAAGCACGTATCGCCAGGTGCAGCCTGGAATGTATGCCGACATGAGTGGCGAGAATTCTGGTAGCAGCTGAACAGAGCATATAATCATCCTTTCATGTATACTTGCAGGAATCGAGAAAGTTTGGACAATAAGTTCGTTGATGATACGGCGTTCCCTTCCCCATCGGCTTCCAAAGCATCTTCGATATCCTCCAGGCTGGGGCGTTTATCCAATTCGGCAATCAGGCGGAAACCGATTGCACTGCCAGGATCATCTACCCACACCCCCCACTGCCCAGGGTATGCACGTAACAGAACACCCCAATTGAACACTTTCAGGTAATACACAACCTCGAAGCTGTCGATCAGATTTTTGCGAAGCATTCTTGCGTTTAACGAAAGCCCAGTTACTCCCATATCCACAAGGTCAGGGTTAATAATAATAATCGGAAGATCACCCGCAGAATCGACAATAGGCCCCAACTTCTCCACCTCACTAGCTCGCGGTACTACTATAGCAACACCAGCATCCGAGGCACAGTCAACATCGGACTGTTCCATCCCGAGCAGATCGAATTGAAGCGGTAATGCTTCCTGGTCTTCCTGCGACAGATTGGCCCAATCCCGTTTCGCGAGAGCGGCAGACCCGGCATCAGGAAGCAGTACGACCACGCGGGCATCTTGCGGCTGTTCCTCTGATCCCGTGAAAGATGGTAGGATCATCCTAGTAATAGGTACTGAATTCTTCAACATCGTGTACGTGGCATCGCCGCCAGTAGTATCAATCTCCACAAACATCCGACGAAGTCCCGCAGAAGCCGCCATTTGCACAGCGCTCACGGCATTCTCACATGCAGCAGATAGTGAACCTGGGATTGGAGTGGTTACTGTTGTGGGATCTGCACTTGCATTTGTGTCCGGAACCTGCGACATCACACTGACCCGTCGACGCGCTCTGCATGGACGGGCAAGCGCCTGAAATCTGCTGCGTGTATCGAGAGAATGTTGAGAAAAATACCCTTTGTTTGGGGAACGAACAGTTGTCAGTGGCGTTGCAAACGCCATCGCAGACGGCTAGGTTGATCGAACGGTTTGTTGCAATGCGTTCTTGCTGCAGGTCGCTTGTTAGGCGGGCTGGTCTGATGTTGCGGGTTCGGAGCCACTCTGCAAAAAGGCTACGGGGATGTATTGAGGCTCGGATACTGAGAGACAAGAGAAGTGGGATAGTGACTGCAAATTACGACAGAGCCTCAGTTGAGATCGTTCGAGTAACCTCTGTGGTGTCGCCTCTAAAAGCGTGAATACAATACAGTACTACTTTATCATCGCAGAGACCACAGATGGGTGGACAGTTGCTTTTATCTAACATAAAACAATGTTTTTGGGAGCAGCTAAGCATGATCTCCCAAGAATTCCGAAAGAAATTTCATTCAATTTAGTACCCATTAATTAATTAAGAATAACTGTTCGGTATACCATGCCTGGTGAGACCCCTCTAGCCTAAACTTTTAGCTAGGGGTCACACCAGTCAGGGTACGGTCCCACGTGGCCCGTATAAGAGGGTACTGTACTTCATGGCCAGGGCCCGCCCGCTCCCAGACATGGTCAAATCCAGTCTGTCCCAGGCCCCGCTTTTCATACTAGAAATCCATCCAGTAGACCTTTCACTCATATCGGATGGCTGAGTTATTATGGAGGCTATTAAACGGATACTACAGTAGTGAAAAACGAATGAATTGGAAGGATATGCCCAGTTGAAATATAGTATGATCTATAGGAGCATCCACAGCGTATCATCTATTTCCTTCCATATTTTAATTTTTGCGGATATCAAAATTTTGGTGAGCCCACCGCATCATACCTTCCCTTTTCTTGTCCGTAATCAATAGGATAAAGAAGTTTCAGTCCGTATTTCTCAGAAAATAGGGCGTCGGATTTTTCTATCCGAAAGGCATTCTATTCACACGTATGGCACTATTCTATGCCTGGTAGGCCAGCTTTGTACAGCCAGTAGAATTCAATGTTGCGGTGTCTACGTCTCACCCTCCAGACAAGCACTCGTCGGCGCCGTCCCAACTTTGCGTGAATGAACGTTGGTACTCACCGCACCTCAGCGTAACGCCAAAACCGATCTCGATCCACCAAACTCTATGTTCATCACAATCTGACGGACTCTACATCAACTGCTCGTATTCAGAACCATTATCGCCGTACAAATTTGCACATGGGGCGCGGTACCGCCTGGAGTGCCGCTGAAATTTACAATCTAGCGAAAGCTTAGGTTGCGGCTAGCGAGGATCCCATTGTAGGAATTGATTAAATGGCTGTGCGCCTGGGGCAAACTCTATACCGTCAATTTCTGTTTGTGTGTGCCTCGTTATCCGACACTGAAAGCAAGATATGAGGAAAGGTCGGCAAAATCCATAAAGGAAAAGTTTGACCAGGTTTCAGTAGATGTTCAAAAATTTCGCCGGGCCGTAGTGTAGTGGAGGCATCAAACCCAACGGGTGTTATGGAGGATCAGAAGCTGTCTATGGCGATCTCCATACATGTTGATAAGATCAACAAGATTTCTTACGATTTCAAGGACCTCCAACACGATGTTTGGTGCAACTATCTTGCGTACAAGGCCTTGCGTAGTCACCTCAAGTTTCAATGCATTCAATCCCCGACATCCTCACTCGATCCAACTATTTTAGTTCCACCGCGTGTATCTGCAGACGTTTCTCTTCCCGAAGATGCAACACCAATTGAAGATGACACTAGTAATGGTATTTAGTCAGCACCGGTTTTGAATGATTATGAAGTTGAGAGCGTTCACAACTCCACTGGGAACAAGTGCCGCGGTAGTCACACTGTTCGAAAATCTGCCAAAAGACAGCGTGAAATTGACAAAATTGCGCTGCAAAATTCGTTGAATGGGGTACGCATTGCGAAATACATGGAGAGAACTTCTATTCTAAGTGAAGAAAAAATGCGATGCGAGCGTTTTCGATGGACCCATGCATTACAGAGGAGGAAAAACGCGAGAAGGACGAATAATTTGGCATGATGCGTCTCCATTACTTGCGAAGCACACGTGACTGATTTTAAACAAAGAGCAATCAAAACATCGAACAACCGCAACCCTGTCTACACCTTCCCACAGATTGTAACCGAATCGTCGAAACAACAGATGCGTCAGGACCAGCTATCGGCGATCGTGATCTTAGTTGAATTTACTTGGTCACTACTTGCATCATACTAGCTCTGTTTTACTGTGTCCTACGTAAGTGGTGCTAGCTCTGTTTTTCCATAGATGTTCAATAAGATCTGCCTCCAAAGAGAAGTGATCTGCCTCGTTTGTAATGATGTCTTCACGGCTGGAAATTATAGAAGCCCATGTCAACCCTGAGATCCCACTCGCTGTGCCTGCCGCACCTGCCGTACTCCATTCAAACGGGAAGTCGTTGCCGTCCGAGTCAACTATAGCCCGTCTCCCCACAACACTTAGAGCTGTCCTCCTCAGATCACTTTTGTAGTCACCACGACGAATTTCTACAACCATGTTTTGTAAAATTACACATGCTTTCATGGTTGTAGACATCAGTTCCTTGTCCCAAAACATGCAGGGTCCGCGTAGTGTGTGCAAACTAGAAAGCAAAACGCCGAAGGCCCGCTCCACGCCTTTCCTGAATGCTTCTTGGGCTGAGGCGAAGTTGGCATTCTTCTTGTCAAGAGCGTCGACAAGTGTCTTCACGAAAATAGCCCAGGCTGGATATATGCCGTCTACATTGAAGTATCACAAATTTCGGTGATGTCCGTTGACTTCGTGGGAGAAACCGGGAAGCATCTCCCCTTGCAAATTTTTCTACACTCTTGACGACGCATCTAGTATATTGATATCATTCAAACTACCAGAGCTGCCGAAATTCTTGCCCCATATCCACAACTCTGCGCCAGAAATGGCTTCCAGGACTACGGTAGGTTTCTCTTCCTTGCCTTTAAATTGTCATGCCCACCCCACTGGACAGTTTTGCCATTCCCAATTCTGACAATCCCACGACTCCAGGCAACCGTGAAACCCGCGAGCTTCTTTTATGGGCAATATGCGCCGAAGATCCGACTCCGTTGGTGTACGTAGGAATTCAGGTCCAAAGATTATGACAATCTCACGCCCGAAGCATTTGAAAGATAGCACGCAGGACGCTTCAGAAAGGCGACAAAGCTCATCAGTTGCTTTGAATACGTAGCCGTAGGCCAGAACTCGAAGCGCTGCTATGAAACGCATTTTGAGATGAATGCCTGGCTTCCCCAAGCCGTCTTGTCGTTGTGTGAATATTCCTCTCCCGATAAGCGCAGTGCAGATGCGTTCGAATACCACTCGTGGAATTCGAAAGACATTCTCGAAGTCTCGTTCATCATAAATATGACCGCTGTTGAAGTACTGTCCGTTGCAAAAATATATCCTTTTCCTAATACTACATAAAATGCCCAAATCTGTGCAGTATTCCTATAAAATTAAGTTTCTAGAAATCTCTAACCTCCAGAAGTGTTCCAAAAACATATCCTTTATCTAATGCAAGTTGTCTCACGTAGTGACTAGTAGTCTATCTTGGCCCCTTTGGACTGTATCATGCTTATGCAACGCCTCTGCATTGATCCAATGTGACTTTTGATTACATTGGAATCGATGGCGTGCCAGCATTGCTTGATACAGTCCTTCAGATCGACAAGTGACTGAAAGTGCCTCCCATTAGCATAAACCATGCGTGCCAGTTTGCCCCAAATATTCTCAATTGAGTTGATATCAGGCGATCTGGCAGGCCACTGCAGAACATCCATTTATAAAGACTCGAACCACTGCATCATGGCCCAGAGACATGGATCGGTGCATTATCTTGTGGATAGATGAAAGAATCGCCGTGACTACAATAGGCATACGGTAACAGAAACTCTTCTAAAAGTTCTGCATATCGAGCAGAGTCCATTTTCCCTTCAGTAAATGAAATCTACGACCTCCCAGTATAAGAAATCGCGGCCCATACCATGACAGATTGACCACCAGAATGACGGGTGACAAATTCCTTCTTCCACTTGCGTAGATCATGCCACTAGGATTTGTAGCAGTCAGAACCTTCCAGATTGAACTTCTTTTCATTGGAAAAGATCACTTTTCCACTCATCCATCCAATGCGTGGGCATTGCACACCATGTCATACGTATAGTTTTGTGATCATCAGTCAGAACAAATGTATTCTTCATTTTCTCATCCTTGAACATTCCCTGACGCTTGTACTCCCTCCAGACAGTTTGACGGCTCGCCATGATTCCCAGATTTCCCCTAATGTTTCGGAAAAATCCGCTTTCCTTCGTTATCTCTCGCTTAATCCCTCTCCTTTCAGCATTAGATAGGATTTTCGGGCGACCAGGAGACCGTTTCGTACCGTACCCTGTAGGATCGCGTAGGAAGCTCTCTATAGTCTTCGGATCGCGCTTAATTTTGCGTGCAATTGCGGCTGGTGTCAACAATTCACTGCTGAGGCGCATGATGGATAACTTCTCCCTTTTCGCCAATGGATTACCTCGGCCCATGACGCTGTTGGTATAATTGAGCACGTGTTAAGGGAGGGTACGAGAAGTGCTGCAGCAGGTCCTATGTTAGTATCGAGATACTAATCTTAGTGGTAGGATAGTTGTACTACTTTATAAAATGGCTATCATTTTGAAACAATATGTTGATGCAAAAACGAGCTCAAGGTACTAAAATCTCAAAAGTTCATCAGAAATCGCCGATTAAGTAGTTTTAACTCAAAAGGATATGTTTATGGACCGCACCGTACTAGTGGATCCGTTGCGGGCTTTGCTCGCAGTGCCTTTGTATTGGATTTGAATCTTTCATCCTTCCAATCTGTATTACGTACTCTCTCCATTCTTTGAATTCCATATATCCCTTCTCTCAGTCATTTCACCAGACCTCTGTCGTGGGCTCCATACACCGCACACTAACAGCTTGGAACGGCTCCCCTTCATTTCCTCCATCCTCTCCTTGGGCCCTCTTCTGCCTCTCATCTCCGGATTCCGATGTCTCGGTCTCTGCCTTCCGCCTTCCGTAGTCTCCGTGTCCGGCTTCCGCCTCCGTTTCCGGCTTCCCTGCTTTCCGTCTCTACATCCGTCTCCGTCTCTGTCTCTGTCTCCGCCTTCCATCCCGCCTCTGTATCAAACCCTCCATCCTTTCCTCCGCCTTCTTTTCGGGCACGCCCCATCCTTCGCCTAATTACTCTATGAAGTACACTCCATCCGGCTTTTACCTTCAACTCCGTCCTCCATCCGCACCTCTATCCCATGACCCTGTATATGTTCTTGAAATTTTCTTACAGTAGGGTGCCCATGTGCACAATGCGTGCCATCCCTACTCTGTCATGAACAGCAGTGCAGTGTAAACCTTCCTTACATTGGCATCTTGACAGGTGCATATGTTGTCCTTGTGGAACTGAACAACTCAATTTGGGTTGCTTACAATATTGGAATTCGTACAGTAGAGGAATACTCTCGGCTCCCGTGCTCACCTGCGTGCCCGCCCGCGTTTCTGTCTACCGCAGTCCCTGTCTGCCCTTCCCACAGACATGCATTCAGCCTTTACCTGCCCCTATCGCAGCGTGCTTCAGCCATTCCACGCTTGTGGGACCGGGCTGACCAATATAATCACCCCATTTCCCATTCGTGCGCCCGTAACCAAACATGCTTTCCCAGCAATACCCCTGTAGGCACCCGTGCCCCATCTTCACCACACACGTGTTCCATTAGCGACCCGTGCCTGCATTCCTAACAGTGCAAACCCGTGCCCTTGTGACCACCGATGAGCTCGTAGCGCCCGGCGCCCCGCGTACACACAGTTGTCCCCATAGCCACCCGTGCCCCTTCGTGCGCACTCGTGCCAACCGAGCCACCCTGGCCAACGTAGCCCCCCGTGT